>CAJNOQ010003260.1:0-20857 GCA_905250885.1 Didymodactylos carnosus | reverse complement strand
AAAGACCTGACAAGAGATATTTTCGAATTAGTCATGTCCTTATGCTAATAAGTAACTTGCAAAAAAGATTTTTCTTCAACTCGTCTGCAAAAAAACTGCAGCCAAATCTATTTCGACTTCATATGTAATTGTTTCGTTACGGCAGAAAGCCGTAAAGCGCTTTCCTGGTCTCCCGTTTGGCAGGTCCGGAATACATGATCTTTCACAGTAGTGACTGCAGCAAATATTTATAATATTCTTATTTAAAAAAAAACAGGAAGCAGTTTAATATTTCGTGCTCATAAAGTTGGATATTGTTTAATCTCTTCACTTAACAAAAAAAAGTGGTTGTATATGTATATTATGTGCCAAACTAAGAAAAAAGAAGCACATAACATGCATATACAACAACTTTTTTCTTCAACTAAATATAAGAGAAGAACAAATTCTATTTTCATTGAACATTCAGTTTAGTCAGTATAAACATACGTCCAAATTTTGCTTGTTGAGGTATGGTTCAAGATGTTATAAAAAGATATGAAATAATTTATATTTCACAGTAATAATACAGAAATGAAAATGAGAAAAAAAATAATCAAATACGAAGACGAGATTACTAGAAATGAAAAGCGAGTAAAATTTAAGGTATTCTATCAAACAAAACAAAAATTACGCCAAGTTGTGCACAAATAAAAGTGGTACACAATTATTACAGGTACCACCTCAATTGGACTGTCAAAAATCAGGTAAAAATGTGCTAAAATTCAGCAAAACTCATCAGACGGCTGCAAATCGCTAGAATCAAGCGATCTTGTTCAAGTTTTCACTTCATATAATAGAGAACAATCTCTTCTACACCTTCTCTATTTGTCATTGATGTAAAATCGGACTCTGTAAGTCGGTGGAATTTAAACTCTGCCTTTTCCGTACAAATTACATGGACTGACCTTAATTACCCCATGAAACATAGCTGAGTGACCATAATTAGCCCAAGTGATTTTTTTCGGAAAACACACATTCTCGTAGTTTCTAATTAATTAAGTAACAGTAAGTCCAAATTAGGCATGCAACGGTTACGGTTATTAACCAGTAACCGTAACCGTAAATAACCGTTCGAATGATTAACCGTAACCGTAAATAGGCCGACGCAGGGACAGGATCCTAGAATCCTCAACCCCCGGAATAAATTTATGAAAATTCTAGGGAATAGGTTATCGACTAAGGGGAATTCGAAAATGAGTTTGAGCGACCTATAGGACGTATTCTATTAATTAGAAACGTTCTGTTGGATTCCGGGATCTCACAAATACACTATTCGAGGAGAGACAAGCACTACTTATTCGCTTATCGTGAAGGCTTCGGTCAAATACTTCTTTCGTACAAAGGGCGGAGGGGGTGGTAGATAGTGAGAGCGAGTCATGGAAGCCCAGAACCCTAGGCTCGTAACAAAATCTCGTAAGAAACACGTTCTTGTGTCGACGTGCGATTACTGCATTGGTGACTTTCACTGCTATTTTCCGAATCCGTATAGTCGAGTGTCTATTCTGCTTCATTTTCATCCAATGAAGTCAAAAGTAGGCTTCTGACTAATAGAATGCGTCCAAGAGGTCTCTCATACTTATTTTCGGATTCCTCATAGTGGATTACCTATTCCCTGGAATTTTCATAAATTTATTAGTAGGTGCACTATAAGGTCAGGACAAAGACAATGCTTGTCTACTTCTAATGTAAACCGATTTCAATGAACTAAAACCAAGTATACACTTAGTTGTTATAAAGCGGTTATTTACGGTTACGGTTAACCGTTCGACCGGTTATTTACCGTTATGGTTATGACCGGTTTCTTTTAACCGTAACCGTCGCATTCCTAGTCCAAATAGCATGCAATTCATACAAGCGATAGAGCTTGGAATTCTCTACAAGATGACATAATTTTTAATTATTTTCCTGGAAATCCCCTGTTGAAACTAAGTTAACTTAACATTATCGCAGCCATTTTTCCTGTATTGAACATAATTACCCCGACGGTACAAGTTGACTGATCATAATTACCCCAAATGGAATAATTATGATCAATCGAAAGGTGCTCTCTGGAAACTGATTAGTACTAATTAACGCTAATGAATTTTAAGAAAATTTTTACATGAATCGATAGCCAGAAGTCATCGCTATTTACTTGTAAAATATCGCTTTTCTAGATAAAAATTGAGCGAATTATAGCAGAAATACGACGAAATTTTGAGGAGCCGACCATAATTACCCCAAGGTACTCTGCTAGTAGGACATTAAAACATTCAAAGGTACTATAAATAAAAAATGTTGTCGATAGCGTACTAGATTATTAAATTGAAATATATAGCAAAACTAGTACAATGAAATGTTCTATAATAGAGGAATAAAGGAATGACAGAGGAATAGCGCCCAACCGACCGTAATATATTCTGAAATGTTCCCTAACGTAGATGAAAGCAACGTAACAAATGAGTCTCTATAACGTGTGAACATTATAAGATGAATGAACTATCTCGATTAAAATACAAAGTTAATACTGTTCTTATTTTATTCAATTGTCTGTTGCCGCGCGTATATAGAAAAATGAAAAGCAGTAAGATCAGAAGTAAAGAAGACTGAAAGACATTTGATCTCTATAGTTGAACTATATTTTCTTTTGTCTTTGCTTTTGTGCTCTAGAATTGCTATTTGATATGATTTCTGTTCTGTACACTGTAAAAATAATGCGTCTTATATGATGTGTCTACTTCCAAATGCATCTTGTAAGTGTCTTAAATACGACTTGCAAGAACATGTGGCTTATTGTGTCTACAACAACAAGTAATTGAAGACTCTTTTGAGACACGCTTTGACACTTTCATCAGTAAGGCGCTCCAAAACAAAAATTTTGCAAAGAAAAGAAAATTGTCTTTTCGTATTACGGTCCGAAGACCAGTATAAGGCAGTACCCGCAACGGAAAAAAAAGTGCTCGGTGGTGTCTTTATTACAAACCATACATTTCAGAATATGGACTCGGCGACATCCAGGAAGTAATTCAAATATCGTCGATAGAAGCATTTTTTAACACTAAAGCCTACTACACTAAAGGGTTCTTCTGTTTAGAAGGAGCTGTCTCATTTTGGTTGATGCATGGGTAAACTAGAGCGTTGTACCACTTATTATTTGTATTATCATGTCAATGTAAAGCTACATACGTTTAACAAGTTTTAACATCCTGTATAAAAAATACTTTAGCGAAAAGTTTCTTCAACGTTTTTTAACTCTACAAGTCTAAAATAAGAACCCGAACGAATAAAAATAACTCTGTGATGTAGGTCCGATAGTGTATTGGTTAATATGCACGCCTTTCAAACATACAGTAGTGACTTCAAATCTCACTCAGACTGGTATTTCCTTTTTATTTTGTGTCTTATCGTAAGATACTTTGATGCGACTTATAGTAAGACACACAAGTCGGATCAGAAAAAGATACTTTAATGTGTCTTACTGGAAGGCACATTGAAGTGTCTGCCCTCATAAGACACACGGTGTCCTCCAGTAAGGCACATTAAAGCGTCTTTTTCTGATCGGACTTGTGTGTCTTACTATAAGTCGCATGTAGCCAAGCAACAGAAGAGGACTATAGTTACTCAGAACAACTAGAAAACTCGTCAAACATGTTCTAAAACAGCTTTAGATCATGAAGAATCAGGACAGACGCTATCGTTTCTTGGAAACAATCACTTTGTTCAACAGAACTATATTTAACGAGAACGAACGCTACTCACTTAGCTACTCATTTAACTCTACAAAAATAATTATCTTCGCAACCGTTGAGACGTCACTGATGAAACTTTCAGAAAATGTTTAACTAATAGTCATTATTCATTGCCCAAAATTCCAGCTGAATCCGTCTGGTACAAAAAAACTGGAGTTTTTCAGCTCTCTCATAATGCATTGCAGGGTTACAAATAGAATTCGAATATTAGTGAGATGTAAAGGAGAATTTCTTTTCATGATAATGTAAAATGAATAAGGATAAAATTGTTCTAGACAAAATGAGAAAACAACAACAATTATTTCAGTTGTTCGGAAAGAGGATGTGTATTCCTATGTGATTACATAAACAAACAAAACAAGCAAATAGACAGATATTATTTTTAATCAGACCATGACAAGCGTCAAGGGAATATTCTGAGAATTACTCAATATGATAAATAATTAGCAAATATAATTATTCCAACATCTATAAATTAATCAAATTGCAATATTTATATTGAAATGTTATTTGCAAGTGCAAGAATCTGTGCGAACAACTGTCACATTTTCTTTTATTCTTGGAAGGCCTTATAATTTAGATAAGAATTATATGAAATGTGGAATCGAAAGGTTGTCTTTATCAAGGTCCAACGTATGTTACAGTCTAGAAACATTATATAAAAACGAAAAAGATATGATTGAATAGCTGTTAGAAAGCAACAACACAATCATATGTACAATAATATTAAAATTAAAGGAAAAAAATATTAATGTTCGCTATTTCCTTGACTGAAAGACTAAGGTTTTTTGTAGGACATAGATCGAGGCGTTAGGAAGAAGAGAGTACCGTATGGCGTCACAATTAACGTCAACATACCAAAAGAGGGATCGAGTCAGTGAATGCCAGAGTGAGAAGTATCACGAATGATATACATGGTAAAAGCTCGACCCCATCGAACGAAGGGAGGCATGATGTTCGATGCTGATTTCGAGCGGTTTACTAATTTTGTACCAACGAAAGTTTTTCGCAAAGAATTTTCAATTCTTATTATTCACTGTAATTAGTTTCAGTAGTCTTTGAGTGAATCATGGTATGCATCGGAATAACTAACTAATCATGATAAATGATTAGAATGATCAATTTTCGGATTTTGTGAGCAGCTTTTAGCTTTCAATCACAAAAGGTCAATGCACATCTTTCTGACGTTCCGAATGACGACTGAATAAAAGTGCGAGACTGAATAAATACCTGCGAATCTACTTTGACTCATATAATTCGATATTGCTGATCGATAGCCTTTTGTACTATGACGATATAGGAAAGATTTCCAGTGAAGAATATCGTGATGAATGCTACTTGTTAATAGGTCTATAACTTCATACACAGTAGATCTCAAAACGAATCATATAGTTGTAAAGTCTAATATCTACTAACAACTTTATCTAGAAGCATTTAACGTATTCATAAATAAGAAAGAAAAAGGAAACTGGGTTTGATACATATAATAATAAAAATGTATGCTTTATTACAGACGATTATCTTAGTACAAGCATTATACTCTTCCGGAAAATATAACAGATGTGTTTCTTTGAAGTGCTTTCACACAGAAAGAGAAATGAATATGGAAGAAATGAAAAAGAAAAATGATCTTCATCGATCATCACCAGCAGAGAGAAGAAGAAGAAGAAAAGAAAACTTACGACGTTTAGTACTTTATTAAATAAATAGAAAGAAAAGGCATCATAGTTTTCCTGAGTAGACCAAGAACAAACACTAACATTATAACAAACGGAGATGCACTACGAATCAGCGGAAGATAAAACTTCAATGATAGATGAAAATAATCCAGATACACAACTGCCATCATTGAAACAAAATGTTGAAATACAACGTATACGAAGAAGGTTATTTGTATTAATTATGATTCAATTGGTAAGTTTCGAATTAGACTCAATTTGACAATGACAGAATCTTTTATCATCAACTTTATTAGGAAAACTTGTTGATATGGACTTTGAAGTTCAATGGCAAGACTACGTGTGTACTTTTGAAGATTCATAGGGTTAATACTGCTCTCACGAGGAAGAACTCACTCTGTCCTCTGTTTTATTATCATTTATATGATATGAGAAATTTGGAAAGTTTTGAGAATTGCATAGAGACAGAAATTGATACCATAGATAGAATAGCATTAGACTATTGAAACTTTAGCCGTTTATGATTGAAAGAAAACCTTTTGATAGTGCTTCGTTGTAGATGTTGCAGTCACAATCATTTGATGATCCTTAATAAAACAATATTTATAGGATATTAGTTGATTGACCTGGAAAACTGTAACGAGTTATGGAATAATTCACACGGAGTTTCAAAAACTCTTTTTCGAAAAAGGCGGTTTTCGTAAATACAAATATTCGAAATCAGTAGTTACCTCAGAGGACTCAAAGATCTCACTAACTTATCAAAGACAGAGGCCTTGTCTTGAGCTTTCTCATTATTGAATGTCATAATTCTCCATCGATTCCAACAACTTTTACATTCAATTTGATCTTTATCACATTCTGCACAGCGGGCAACCACGTGGACTTTATGGGAAAAAACGAAAGTATACTTTTTCAAGGTTTGGGTAGCAGATCATATACTTCAACATACGCTTTATTTAATTGCCACGGAAAGATTTTTCTAAGTGCCGTCTTAAGTAGGAAAATCTTTATGGAAATTTTTCTTCAAAAACAGACCTATTGGTTTTCGCGAAATCGAATATGATAATGTTAACAATTCTACATAGTTCGAAACTAGACCTCTCTCTCTATCTATTCGCTACATTAAAATTTTCTCACTACGTGTTGGAACCGAGAAAATATTTGTTCTTCCTCCGCTAAATGTTTTACGAAAATGTGTGTCCAGTAAAGTGACATTTCCATTTTTTTCCAAACTCCAGACTAAATGATAATTTCAAGTATTCTACTTCTATATATAAGACATCGGCAGAAGATAGCACAAAGATGCAGAAATGTTTCTAAGCTGATATATAGGTTTGCTAAAAGACCTCAGGTTTTTAATCTTTTCCTCCGCTTAGAAGTAATTTTTTATAACTATAAATTCGAACTCAGTCTGAAAAACTGCGTCGAATGACATGTCAGTTGTATGTTTTAATGCGCAAAAAATCGTTCGCTTTAATGAAATGATAGACTTGCAGGAGTCAGCTAGGAATTTTGGCTGGGCACATGAACATGTGCCATAAAAGTGATACGAAGGCCTCTAAATCTATAGGTTTTCGTATGTACTTTTCCAACGGTATGAGTCACAAGTTCAAGAATGTTTTTACCAGGGTTTTCTAAAGATCCGATGACTGGAAACTTTGTGAATCACACCATTGTGCATACGAAAACCTATAAAAATAGTATGTAGAGGGTTTCGTATCACTATCATGACACATGTCCACGTGCCTAGTCAAAATTGCTCACTGTGTTTTGTACCACTAAATGAGCAGAGTTAAAACGATCTTTAATAAACAATTAAACAAATGCAAAAAATAATCAGTTTCAAAACTTTTAAGAAATTACTGTTTTGATTGATATAGCAAGCGTGAAATGAAAGTTAGACTTCTCATTCGTGCTTGGAAGGTAGACTGAGTACGGAGAATCCAATGATTTTTTCGAAAACCGTCCGTCGATATTCTTGTTTAACTTTAGCAATAAAGGAAAATGTTGTGGAGAGATGCAAAATAGGAGATTGCATATGTTTCTGCCACTTGCGCATTTGAAATCCCTCTTGTTTTACATGAATAGATAATTATTAAATCAAATTATTCTGCACCATTTCTTTTTTGATGAACAGATAACTCAACAAGTTCTGCAGACATATTGCTTCTTATTTATCGTTTTCTTTGAAGATATTATACTCATTAGGCTTGATAAATTGTTTACATTCATTATGGACACTCGACAAAATTGCTAACAGACACATTACACGATCGTTCTTTCCGAGTAAGTATTGATATTCAGACTTTTGACACATTGTTTTTTGATAAAAATTCTTAATTGTTATCAGAAGAGAGAACAGAACTGGAAAAAGAAGTCCTTCTGTCAAAAGAAATTTTATCAGCAAGTTTGAAAGATGCACTCTAAAGTCGAAAATTTCAATCCTTTGCTGTACTCAAAAACTTCGCTCGTACCCATGCAGATGGAAAAAGCCGGGCCATCACAAAGGGCTTGATCCCTCAAAAAATGAGACTTCGGATCCTCAATGTAAGCGTTCGAAGGGTACCGATTTCAAGTCCTCGCATTTCAGATAGGTAGCGAACCATCTAGAACAATTACGAGCCGTCAAACAGAGATATTCGGGACTTACGAGCCCTCTCATCCGAGAATGTGACGAGGGCTCGGAAGTCCTGATTATCTCTGTTCGACGGCTTCGAATTGTTCTAGAGGGCTCTCTGCCTTCTTGAAATGCGATGGTTCGAAATCTACAGCCTCTCGAACGCTTACATCGAGGGTCTGAAGTCTCATTTTTCGACAGATCGAGCCCTCGGCGAGGACCCATCGAAGACATGTTTTCGAGCGCTCGACATACTTCTCGGAAAAGTGGTTGGGCACTGATTTGTTCTCTATAGTTTCAAACGTTTCACATTTCTTTTTGGTTTTCATAGTTATAGCATCAATTATTTATTTTGGCTTTGGTCTATGTGTGACATTTAAATATTATCGTATTGGCCTTCTTGTTGTAAGTGACGATAATATTGGACTTTACAAAATGAAATGAACTCAACTGTTGTTTTATTTCTCTTTTAAGTTCTCTTGTCTTGGTATAGTTCAATTTATATTTGGTTGTATTACTGTCGCATTTGGTATATTATATATTATTCAACTTACTAAAAAATATAATATAGCCGTTGCAGTTGTAGTGACTATCATTATTTATACTTTTTTTGCAATAGCAGCAATCCTAGTAGTAAGTAAATAATCGATAGATATTATTGTATGCTCAAAGAATAGAAGAACGGTGTGAGTTGTTGTAAATGAAAGTCAGAAAGGACCCCGCCGGATCGGCCCCACTCTTGTTCCAGGTTAATATAATACTACATTTGTAGAGTGGTCCATGCCTCATTAGAATATAATATTTGTTTGGTCCTAGCTCTAGAATAAAAAACGTTGTTTTTCCTGTGACACCTTAATGGAAGGAATGAGTTCAGTAAAATGATTATATCTTTTGAACAAAACAATATTTTGAGATGTGGTTTTCATCAAAACATAGAAGATATCAGCTTCTATAAGGTACATTGACAAACGTAAGTTTGATGTGTTTAAACAACATTTCAACAAGCTTTGATTTGATTCTGCAATGAATTACTAACGTTGTGTACTTAACTTGAATGAGATTTCCTTCACCTCCTTTAATATGTTCCAAAACAGATACTATCTAAAAAACTTCTTTACATGTCCTTAGTTATTCTTATGCAACTGGCGTTCGAATTGTTAAAGATTATTTTCAGGAAAGTATCTTTTTATGCTCATACATACGATATTTTTTAATCTAATTTTCCATAGAATGTTTTTCTTTTTGCTCATTCTTGGTTTTGTACCGAAAGCGAATATTTGTCGGATAGTTCGGGGCCTTGTCTTCAAAATGGGAGTCAAGCGAGACCTTGATTTTTCTCTGCTCGGGCGTTCTGTCGGATTTTCTGCGAGTCTCAGAACTGGCACTCGGTGATTATTAGTAGCCTTGAAAACGGATGAAGTATAAGTAGTCAATCATGCTGAGTCTCCCGGCAATATTTGTCTTTAGAAAAAGTCTTAAAAACGTAACGAAAAGACTTTCACGAAATTTCGGCTTTTAGGCTGTTTTTACCTAATTCACTAATCACTCAACAAACATTAGAACGAGCTCCAAACTTCAGGACGGGCTAACATTGTCCGTCAAATATGATTATAGGAAATTTTAAATCTTGAGATGGACTATATTATGTATTACCTCATTCTATTGAAAATATGTAGTTTTTTATACGAACTGTAAAAAGCTCAATGAGCATAAAGATTTTGCTCAACTAAGACCAAATAATGCATAGAAGATTCATGAGCATTTGCTTAACGTGCGATCTTCTATTTGCATTGAAATTATCTTTTAAGTTCTATAGTCAGAAGCATTCGGTTGGGTTCAAACGGCATACTAAAATATTATTCGTAATGCTAAACATTTTCAAACTACTTTAAGAATAATAAAATCTTGTTTAGTTAAGGTGCTCCAAATTCAAAGGTAAAGCACTATTTTATTTTTGGCTTAAAGATACACCATTCGATGCAGTTTTTCACGCTGACCTTCGCCTAGTGCACGTTTCCTACGAAAGAAATACAAAATATTAAAGGTTTTTTGAAAAACGACGACTTTTCAATTCAAAGTTCAAAAATCAGACGACACCTCGGTTCCACATGGTTCTGGAACCTGCCAAAAATGTTTTTCGCAATCGGCGTGAAAAGCTGCGTACAGGGAAGTGTATATCAAGTTTCCAGAGCCTTGAGAAGTGTTCGATCTCTCGTCAAAATTTGGATGACTCCGATCTTAACCCTATTCGCTCGCAAACCTATCTAGTTTTTTCTGTAAATAGATGGAGCCTTGATTCTGAAGCCATTCGGACCGCCCTCGAACGTAGAATAAAAGTACGTATCGCTTCTTTTGAAATTCCTTGCTGTTGCTGAAATATTAATTTTTTTTTCAATCAGAGGCGAAAAGTCAAAATTCTCCTCATAGATCTCAACTTTGTCCATCAAAAATCAACTTTAATACAACAGAAATATCATATTCGAAATCAGGATCAAAAACGAATGGAATGATGTGTATCTCAATCATATCCGACTATCCTAGTTTTTGTCGAATTTTCAGATTTGAAAAAATATTGCGATTTTCACCAAAAAATGAGACTTAATTAAAAATTTCGAAATACACATTAGTCGACTCAGTTTTTGATCCTGATCATGTGATATTTCTATTGTATTAAAGTTAATTTGTGATAGAGAAAATTGAGAACTACCAGCAGAATTTTGACTTTTTCCCTTCTGATTGAGAAAAAAGGCTCCGGAACCTTGAAATACACTCCGCTGTATACAGTTTTTCACACGGATTGCGAAAAACACTTTTGGAAGGTTCCAGAACCACGTGAAACCGAGATATCGTCTGATTTTTGAAAAGTTGTCGTTTTTCAAAAAACCTTTAATATTTTGTATTTTTTCCATAGGAACCGTACACTAGGCGGACTGAAAATAAGATATTCGCGATTGGCGTAAAAAACTGCATCGAATGGTGTATCTTTAAGCCAAAAATAAAATAGTGCTTTACAGTTGAATTTGGAGCGCCTTACTCTGATGTGAATATCTAAAAGGAAAGTATAACAGACAGTTTTTGATAGAGAAAGATACGTCGTGATGCCTGAGTAGACGGATCGTTTCTAGATAAGTCGCAGTATTTTTTGGTCACCGGTCAATTCGTCGCAAGTCTTTTCGTTGCAGACCTGTTTGTTGTGGACAATTCGTTTCATAATCTTTTTGTCGCCGAGATGATTCGCAGCATCGAGTGTCAGGGACAATTAATTATACCAACAAACGTTTCACTTGTGTTGATGCTGTTGATCTTTGATCAAAAAACGCGAGAAGTGGTGCGGTTGCGTTACATCTTTTTCCTGATAAATCATATCTTTCATTTTTGATTTTTTCTGTACTGTCAATCTCTCCCACCGCTCTGAAATACAATGTCCTTTCACTCGATACGACGAATCGTCCCGGCGACAAAAGAATCAAGCAACGAACAAAAAGATCTGCAGCGAAAACACTGACGACAAACTGTTCTCGGCGAATTGTCTGATATTTTTCTGATTTTAATATGGGTGAAGGAAAGCTTTCCTTCAGTCGCTGTGCAAGTCATTTTACGTATAATCGTGAACCGGACCAAAGCTGAATACGCTGAAGATAACACCGTAAGGTTTACTTTCAGAAAGGAATAGAAGGCATCTGTCACTTCAAGTTCCAAGCTATGTCAGCTTCTCTTCTCGAGAAAGCAAGGGACGTAGTTAATAAATTTGTTTTTGTTACTGTTATTTATTTATTTTCTTTTTTTCTTACGCGCAGTGATGTTTTTGAATTTATCAAAGACAAGTTGCCATTTTCTAGAAAATTGTTAATTTTTCAGAAAGTGCGCCGATTTTATGGAAAATCAGACAATAGCTTTTAGAAAGCTTTATTCTTAAAGATATTCACCTATCTACAAAATCGATATTTCAGAAAATCGACTGTGTTTTTTATACAATATAAAACCCCGAATTTTTTCTTTACTGTAAAATGCTCAGCAATTCTATACTAGTCCGAATATGTATGACGATAGTGATATACTATTTCATTTCATTTTAACTAAATCATTCTGGAGACATTAAAACAAGTAACGCTTAGTTAGCTAACTTTATACGCTACATGAAGTTTTCACTTTTGGTGATTAAAAGTATCAAAAAAGTTATCATACAAAATATCTACTCCAAAAAAATGGTTTTCTACATTACGTCCATTACATATTCACCAGAGATATCTCCTCTCCTATACACCCCAGGCACAATAACATTGGCCCTAAAATACGTTTTTATTTCATTTTTAACCATCAAAAAAAATGTTTCATTTGAAATGAGGAAAAACCCGTTACCTTGGAATGCGTTACTTTTCCGTTAAAAACGTGTCAAAAACGCGTTTTCAAACATTCTAGGACGTGTTTCAGATGAAACATTTAACGCGTTTTTAGGTTATTAAAAACGGAATAAAAACGCGTTATCGCGATTTTTTGCCGTTTCTAACGATTTTTTACGCCTGGAACAGCACAAAAAATTGTCTCGAGATGTTCGAGTCTGCAAAAAGCCTCGAGAACTTTCGATACTTGCACTTTTATATTAAGACTTTCGCGACTATTTGAGACTAAACCTTCGGGCATTGAGTACTCGGTCTTGGTACACTCCTAGTAGCAATTAGGAGGCACACTACATGATATTATTTCTCCAGAAAGACGATATTTGTTAGTACTTTAGTTAAGAAGAGTAATTATTAGTTTAGTAGTTATACTTTCGAATACTGGAAATCTAAGAGTTGCAGTTATACATTTTATCAAAATATAACTGAAATACAGCCACGACTACCACTGTGCGAACTTACAAAAGAGCGAACACATCACAATTGTTTTTATACTTTAGATATTCACATTTGTATACGCATATAAATTATCAAAGTTAATTAAACAAAATAGAGGATTAACTATCGAACGTATTTAAATCGAAAACTAGCAAAATTTATTATTATTTATAAACATAAAAAAATTATTATAATGTATATCAAGTTGATCCAATCGTCCGAATGGTTTTACTTGTAATAGACTTTTTCTGGATTCACACCCGGAAAAAGATACCATCGATTACTCCGACACAAACAGATGAGGTTTATACGAAGACAGTTGGAATATGGCAACCTGTGAGAGCTTTGTTTATTTCATGTCACCCCTTCACACATAGACACACGCAAACAAAAAAAATGGAAATCGCGGTAATCCTATCAAAGTCAACATCGCTGGCTGGATAATTTTTTTATATCGTTCGAATGTTTCATGCTGTTAGATAGTGGCTATATTGCCAATACGTTTTATTATAATTGACACTAGAAAAACCTTTGTAAAATCATAGTATCAATAGTAATGAATGTTTTGTTTATAAAAGAAAAATAGAAGTAAACCTAATCCAAGTAATTTTTGTTAAAGTTAATATTAATTATAGCTTCCTTTCTCTAGTCTACTCTCTTAAAAACATAATTCAAAAATCCCAAGCTTCATTATCGTTTTCTGCTGCGTTTTTAAATGGTAAGTAGATGATTACGTAGATTAAACATTTCTCTACAAAATACTTAATCTACTTGATCATCTAGTTGCCATTTTAGTTTAATTTGTAGCTTTATTGCAATAACTTTTCAAAAAAGAGCAAAGAATGGATACCGTTAGCTGGACAAGCCGTATTGTCTTGAATAAAATTCATTCAAGTAATAAACCCTAAGTGTTTAAGAACTATATGCAGTTTACAGATATTTTAGTGGTGACGAAGAGGAAATTCATAAAGGAATTCCAAAAGCGTTTGTTCTAAAATTTAACATCATTGAAATCCTTTTTTATTCTAGCATTTTATTCGAATATTAGAATTACAAGAAGATTACTTCTCTAGTCTTTTAGAAAACTTCTTCAGAAATCCTCAAAACTTTTGATAGCGGCAAAAAAAGCATGGATTATTTTGACCTTTGACGGAGATGACCACCACAAAACCTGTCCTCAAATTATGCCAGTTTGCAGAGTGTGTTGAGTACTATGCATCTTCAAGAAATTTCGGCGGTCCTATGAATGAATATCGGTGAAATTATGAACTTTTTAGCGTTGGACTTCGGTTAAAAGGTTCGGTTTAGCGGCTGATTTCGATATTTCATAAGTCATTCAGGAATAATGACAAAATTCGGTTCAAGTATGTTTAGATGCACAATTATTCATAGTTATTATATGTGTAAAAAAGCAAGAAAACATATCTATCTAAGAGACTTTTTATATCTGTTTTCCTTAAAACTGATGCCAGTTCACTGTAGTCTGATCGTTTGCATTACTTTTTCTTCAACCTCTTCCGCTCAAATATAACGAATGATATATCATCCAAATCAGCTACTCAAGCGCTATAAAATCCTGTATTTTGTTTTTTCATTTGTCATGAATGTGGTATTTTTCGAGATGTTTTCATGCATGGGCTTCTATATAAATTAAAAGCTCATATATTATTAAAAACGAATGCCCATGGCTATTTCTTTAATAACTTTTGAACAATGCACTTCGAAGACTTATGGTTTTCAGCGTTGCACAGAAGAGATAATTAGCTACAGGTTAGCATACAAATATTTCAGAAAATACCACCTGCAGGTGGTATAGCTTATCAGTCTTTGAGAGACTAAGTAACAACGAAGCATTTTTAAGAAGATTTTTCGCTGGCAAAGTTCTTCAGGATAATCCTCTTCAGATGCCACAGGAAGCACTTTCTTCATTTTAGTGGGAAAGTTTCGAAATAAATGTAATTTACATCAACTTTAAGCAAATCTAAAGCTCAAAACTTATTATTTGTAATTTATTTCAAAATTTTCCCACTAAAATGAAGAAAGTGCTTCCCGTGGCATCTGAAGAGGATTATCCTGAAGAACTTAGTCAGCGAAAAGTTTTTTTCAAAACGCTTCGTTGTTTTTCAAATGCGTCTATAAATTCCAAAAACTTACTTTATGGACTCAAACTGCACTCGCATGGAACTGTTAATTTTCTCAGCTGACTGAAATCAGCCGAAAATCACCCAAAATCAATTGATTTTCAGTGATTCTCAGTGATCTTGTGTGATTTCCAATGATTTCCAGTCATTTCTGGTGACTTTTCATTTGATGAAAATCAGAAAAATCCAAACATCAACTATTTCCTCTGTGGAAAACTGCTGGAATCATTGGATTAATGCAGATACGTGTGTTTTGTGCTTCTGCAGTTTTAGATAAGAAAATGAGAGTCCGTTCTGAGGAAAAATCCAGACGTTAAGATAAACATTACCGTCGAAAAACTGAACTAAAATGTTTTTCAACAAATTCAAGTATCTTGGGCATCTCGATATGGGTTGTTGAGAACCTCGTTTTGTTCTCCTCCCACTTAGTGCAATAAAATCTATGATTCAGTTTCTTCTTATTCATAAATTTTTTTCCCAAAATGGCCAATGAAGCAATCACTCAAATGTTGCCAAAATAAAAAAGTAGAATCTGGAAAGTTGGTATGTTGATCGATCTTGCTATTTTGATACCAGTATTTACAGTATATAAAAATGTTATAGAGTCACTTCTATTCCGTCGCTTACCATAAAACATCGGTTTTTATTATTGTCCCCTTTCGAGACGAGCTTGATAATACAATCATCAGCACTGTTGATCTAAATCTATTCGTTTGAAAATGAGAATGAAACGATAAAAAACAAGTTTTTCTATTTACGTACAAATCGGCGCTCAAATAATATTACATTGGTTAAATAACCTATTGAAATTGACCAGTTTATCCGATTTACAGGAGTAGTGATCAAGATTGTGTGAGTAGGATATCTTCTTGTCGTTGTGATCTCGAATCAGTTGGGCTTACATCAGCATTGATTGATGGTGCTGTTGAGACTGATTGTTGCTGCTGTTGTGGACGGTGCCAATGGATCAGAAAAAGCACCGCAGCAACCAGCAGTATCAAAGCGGCTGCAATACCGGAAAACGTAATCAACAGTAATTTTGTCTTTTCTTCAAGTTTTTCTTCATTCTTAGGATGCTTTTCGTTTGCTGGGACAGAAAAGACAGTCGATAGAAGCAGATGGTTTGTCAGCGTTGATACTGTTTTCGATGTTGCGACAACAACGCCTGAACGTACATAAAAAACACTGTTCATTAATCTCAAGGTTTTTTATTATGTGAGTATCCTAGTAAAAATCTCTGGCACTTCTTAAAATTATCTTACTAAGATCTTAATAAGATTCGCGTAAGTTTCTCACGAGGTGCAAACTCAGAGATAACGAACTTTAAAAGCTACTTGGGAATACTACATTTTTCATTGCGAATAAGCTCAATGCTACTGCAAATATGTTTAGACCTTTTGCGATCGTTGTTATTGTTTGTTGGGATGGTGATGCAAACACTGTTGTTTTTTCGTCAAATGTCGACGAGCCCATAGTGAATGCCATTGTACTCAGCCGGATTAGTTGGTCTTGTAATTGTGCTGACGAGGTCACTAAATAATAAGTTTTCATCAGCAATCGTCGTAGAACTCATTGAAGATTGAACATTAGCGCATAAATAGACTAAATGATGGTTTTAGTCAATTAAGAGCTCAACAATATATTAGCAAGATAGCTTGTGAAATACGGATGTCAACTGGTGTTGATCAAAATGCCATTGATATGACAAACACCTTTGAAAAGGATTATTAAGTATATCCTCTCGCGATGCAAAAACACGATCTTTTGATGACACCATCTAACCTTCGTTTTTGTTAATAAACTTCCATTTTGTTAAAGTACCCCATACGATGACACTGATAGACACTATAAGCGCAACCATTGCCGCCATACCGATTCCTTTCCCTCGTCTTGTAAACCATTTTCTCTCATTACCGCCGACAAATTTTCGCATCTGTCCTCGAACTGATTTTTGTGTTTTATGTAACGGTGCACCATTATTCACGAGCGCTACATCGAATTTGGATGGCCCATATTGCGAGATGATATCTCTATCCTGTGAGCTTTTGACAGATCGCATGGATCCCATGAGACTACGATGAGGGGGATTGTTTAGTTCGGCATCCACTTGACGAAGCTGTGATTCTAACTCTTGAATTTTTGCTTTTCGTACCTCATCGATATTATTTACTGATGAAACAGCATTTATGGTGAGAAAAAATAGAACACTGTGGCAATGCATTATGAATAAAATGATAAAAAAGCTATTGAATATATGTGAGTTATACTTTTCAATTGAATAAAAGCAAAAAATTGATACAAATGATAAGAAAATGCGTATGAATTGTGCGCAACAAAAATGAGCGCCTAAAAAAGTCATCTGCTTATTGTCTGAAATTATCTTTTCAAATCTCGAAACTAATTAAAAAATTACAAGAAAATATAGCTTAACAATTATAGTGACAGTTACTTCGACTCTTATTAGTATCGCTGTCAAGGGGATAAACAGGCTGAATACGATTGTTGAAAACAGTTTTTGGATATACGTGGACACAGTTCTTTTATATCAAGTTTTTTCGATTTCGGTGACGTTCTTTCATGAACTCTTTTCAGCGCTGTTTTTCCACTATTTCTCCCGAAAACATATTAGTCTTATGTTTCAGACGATCTTGCTTGGGCCAGAAATTAATATGTTTTCGGGAGAAATAGTAGAAAAACAGCGCTGAAAAGAGTTCGTGAAAGAACGTCACCGAAATCGAAAAAACTTGACATAAAGAACTGTGTCCACGTATATCCAAAAACTGTTTTCAACAATCGTATTCAGCCTGTTAAGAGACTTACCACCTGCAGGTGATATTTATAAAATTATTTTCCCCTAATCGCATAGCCTCCAGACTCTACTCTCTAAAACTGAAAACCGCAGTTCTCTATTAGTTTTCATCAAAAAGTTATAAGCAAAACATCGGACTGTACGGTTCATTGCAAAGGTAAGTAGTTTCATACAGCAACGAAAACTGGTTACGTCTGACAGAAAAGCTGGTTTATTACGCGAGTTTCTGTAACGAATAGGCAGTTGTAAAACATATCTATTAGTATCAAACAAGTGGAGTTTAAAAAGTCAAAATGATTTTTCTTCCTTTAACCGCAATAAACTCGCGTGATTCATAGAGAATTGTGACAATATGTTTGTCTTTCTCTAGATACGTTAGAATGTTATCGCCGTTTTATTTTGGTGATGTTCTACGTATATAATCTCAGAATGAGTTGACTGAAAATTACGAATAGGCGGTTGTAAAACATATCTATTAGTATCAAACAAGTCCAGTTTAAAAAATCAAAACAACCCCTTTTGCTAGTACACATTGACAAAATTCGACAGAATTGCAATTATTTTTATTTCCATTCACTGTTGTCGACGATGTGCCATTGTAAGCTTCATTCAAATAAAATTCATCATGTTTCTCATGATGCTCCTACAAAGAAACGAATGGATATTTTAAATAAGTGCTCAACGTTAGAAACAGCGAGACAACGCAAAAATATGTTGAACACATTTGTAAATACACTTCGATTTTCTATGTACCTGATCATCGTCAAATAATGCTGATTCGGTGTGTGTATTGTAAATGTATGCTTCATTTTTTGTCATTTATAAAATTTATAATTTGTTTTTCGATAAATCAACGATCAAATAACAATTTTTATAGATCAAACTTAATTTATAATAAAACACCGCAGGGGACATACACACTATCAACACAATCAGCTCTCGTGACCTCTTTCACGTTGGAAAAAAGAAGTAAAACGAATGAAAAACGGAACTAATAACTTTTGTATTAGTAATTAAGTACATTATGAATCACTTTAGCAAGTTCGACGAACAGACGATAGGAAAAACCCAATGGTAGCTGTGTGGTCTTTATACAGGTACAACAACCAAACAAATCAGATAAAAAACTCGAAGGAAGAGCAATATGAAATATTTATTACAGGAAAATACCCGTTGCAGCGAAACAGTTGTTGGCGTCGCTTATTCACAAAAAACGCTCCTTTAAATAATCGAACTTCTTTCTAAAATGAAACATCCACATTTTAAATAAAATCAACAGTCCTATTTGAAAATGGCCACTGATTCTTTGGCATCAATAGATAATAATATTTTCAGAATAAATTTATTTAGCTTTAAACATCATAATTAGTTTTAAGGTTGGTTAGTTTTGCATAAGTGTCAATGATTCCCCAACTAATAACCTGTATTGGCTCGGATCTCTAGACGCCGGTATTATCATCAGTAGGACCAGTATAACTGTCATAGTAGTACAAATGGTCTGCACACGTCATCAACACAAATGCTTGAGATTTTGTCAACATTTTTGTTTCTGGACGAAGTTCAAGAAATATGTGTGTAATAGGTTGATGATAAACAACCAAACACTGATTCAGCTTAACATTGCAACATAATCCACTTTAGAAATTTTAAAACCAATGCGGCTATCATATTAAGAATTTTTATAAAAAGTTTTAACCAAATAATAAAAAATAAAAATTAAATATACACATTAAATTTGAAAACAGTTTTGGGGTATACGTGGACACAGTTGTTTTACGTCAAGATGACCTCGCAATGTCGAAACTAGCAACAGCGCCTGCTAACCCGCTTCAAGCGTCTTTGTTATTTTGTTACTGTTGATGTTTATTAAGAGAGCAAAATAGAACCCAAATATTTGAACCACTTTTTTCTGCAGTTCAAGTCGACTTGAACCACACGAAACAAAGTGGCACCGCTTGGGAATAAACAAGTCTTCGAGCTAATGTCGTTCGCGGAAATGTCGTGACACGATGCGAATTGTATATTAGTGTGGAAATTATTTAACTATCTTTAAGTCACTCGATGTTCGTATCCAGTTTTATCAAGACAAATGCCTCGTCTACAAACCCTTTCCAGAATACAACTCCATTTCACTCCAGTGTTGACATCAATTTTTTTCCAAACGAATAAAAATTATAGCAAATAATAGTTCGAAGAACTAATAAGTTACTTTCTATTCTAGTAATATAACGTATGTTTTCTAAATGTACGACTTGTACTTATCGTTCGTGTATGTCATTTTTTGGCACCAATTGTTGTTTTGTGGCAGTCTTATTGATTCTGAGAGAAACAAAAATCCAGTTTAGGGAGAACAAATATATTTGAAAACTTTGTTATTTGATCTAAAGTGGAGCCTTTCATTCGTTTATCATTAACCGAAGAGAAGAAATATTCAAAAAAGAAATAGAAAAAATATAAGTCGAAATTTTTTTCCCATGAACTTGGAAGATCGTGTTTTTTCTGAAAACGTTTATTTTTTATTATAAAACTTCAAAGATGACTATGCAAATGCTAATTATTGATAACAAAAAGTATGACGAGCAAAAGTTTCTTATGTCCACTTGCTATTAGCAAAATATATACTATTGGTTTATTTCAAGCTTTTGATATAAGTTATGCATTGAAAGCCCGGAATAAACTAACACTATATATCGAGTTTGAAAAAGTCGTATTATGTTCTTCGAGCAGTTTTATACTCTGTTCTCTTCTTTGTTTCATATTGCTCTTCCTTCGAGTTTTTTATCTGATTTGTTTGGTTATTGTACCTGTATAAAGACCACACAGCTACCATTGGGTTTTTCCTATCGTCTGTTCGTCGAACTTGCTAAAGTGATTCATCATGTACTTAATTACTAATACAAAAGTTATTAGTTCCGTTTTTCATTCGTTTTACTTCTTTTTTCCAACGTGAAAGAGGTCAAGAGAGCTGATTGTGTTGATAGTGTGTATGTCCCCTGCGGTGTTTTATTATAAATTAAGTTTGAT
>CAJNOQ010003259.1:0-20857 GCA_905250885.1 Didymodactylos carnosus | reverse complement strand
CAATAAGAATACAAATCATCATTGTTCTTTATCTCCCTCTCTTATGTACTTTGAACCTATTTCTCAATAGTTATGTCATTTTGTTTTTTCCTGAAGATGAAAGCAGAAGCTTTCGAAAGCTCGAATAATAAAATCAAAGTGTGGGAATTTGGTAAAATTCTACTACGATGTTCTTTATAGCAGTACTGTACTCTCTCCTCTTTCATCTTCAATGTTGTTTGCGAGAGACTTATATTACCTCCACTTATAAGTCCTTGAGAGATTATTGTGCGTGTGCTTTATAATAGGTAGTGTATGTATATTATACTTTATTTCGATCACTCTTTAAAGAAAAATGACAACCTACTGACACTAAAAACTAATATATCTACTATATGCCAAAAGATAGGAACAAAACGAAAAAGAAAAGGAACATCAAAAATATCAAAAAGGAAAGAACGGAGTGGACCAAAGCAAAATACCTATCTACAGAGATAAATTGTACATTGGAAGTAGATGTTGTGAACAATAATCGTCACATTGTTGTAATTCATTGTTGATTTACATGTCATTTTTCGTTGAGACAACGTTTCGAAGTCACAGAAGTGTCTAATACCGAAAAATTGACCCTATTCAGAAAAAGAAAGCTGTAATGTGTATTAGTTCCTGAGTAAAAATCTTAAACCTCATGGTTTGCTGGGTGCAGTTTCAAATCATTGCTTCGAAAATAAATAAAATCCATGGCAGAATAAAAAAGAATTTTAAGAAGGATGAATCAGAACTTCGCCAACCCCTATTTCGTTACCTGAATTTCAGCAATTGTCGAAATTCCAAAAGAATTTCAACAATAACTAATTATTACTCTATTAGCAATTCTGCAAGTAGTAATGCTAGAGTACAAATAAAAAATACGATCATCGGGGTTATATAACTGTTATGGTCGAAATTCCCCTAGAAATTGCTGAAATTGTAGGGGAAAATTTGACAATATTGCCGGAATTCTTTTGGAATTTCGATATTGCCCAAATTCAGGTATGGTGAAATTTCGATTGTCGAAATTCCAGTAATCCGTAAGAAGCAAATGAGCGAATAGTATGAGAACAGGTTGTTGGCTTTGACGCGACGCTAATCTAAGTTATCATATGCATTTTTGTCGTTTGACGTAGTAAAACAGCCCCAGCGTACTGTTATCCCTAGTGACAAGACGATGGACCAATAATATTGTAATTCTTTTTGAAGTGAGAAGCACAACTCTTGCTAAAAACTGCTGAAAAATATATAAATCAGTTATTGAATGTTAAGCACATGCACGAGAAGAATTTGACGATTCTTATAGCCAAATTAACAGCAAGACTAACAACGTTTACGTAAAAACCAACTGTTAACGTACAATTTTCTGTCATTTTTACCTCAAATTCGTTGACATGAACTGTAAGCGAAGATGCTTATTATTATAACCAATGGTTGCTTTGAACTTCGTTTTGTGCATCTCACATAAAATCCGTCACAACGACATTATATTACATAACTTCTTGATCTGCTGTTCTGTTTCTTTCAATGTTTTTCTACATTAGAAATGAGATAATTCCAAAATCTGTTCATATCACTCATCGAGATAACTCAAGTATTTCTTGTAATTGTACAACTTGACAATGTATCGGTAGTCGATCGAAAAGCCAAGCATACGTCAAAATCATAGAATTAATTGAAAAATAGTAATTGCATTGAAATACGTGAAATTATCGGACTGCCGTGTGTGTGTGTGTAAAACTTCAGTTAATGGAAAAAAATCATAGAATTCGTACCATATTTTAGGACGTATTCTGTTCTCTAAACCTGACTCTCAGACGTGTGCACACATATCTCATTGTGAAGAGAACATATAACGTTTAAGTATGAAGCTTTGTTGTCCAATGTAGTAGATTTTGCCGATATCTAGGGAAGAATTCATGTATTAAGATTAATGCTAAGGGAGCACGTCAAAATAAATACCGGTCGGTTATAGTTTCTCTATTCCTCAATTCCGTTACTCCGCAAGTATTTTCCTATTCCATATGTCGGAATGCCCTAGTGAGAAGGCGAACTTAAAGGTTCAAAGTATAAAAATCGGATTGCTCATATCAAAAAAGGGTTATCGTTAAGTTTTGCTTCACTCCTAGTGCATTTTACGAGAGAAGTAATTGCAACTCTAGGCACTATGGTGGCGCCACTTGCAATTACTCCAAAATTAACATCTTCTGGGAAACACCAAAACTTTATGATAATCCTTTTTTTGTACCGGCAATCCGATTTTTATACTTTGAACCTTTAAGTTCGCCCTTCTCACTGGGTCATTCCGGCTATATGCTTCATTTCTCGCTTTCCTGGTGATCTAAAAATATTCTCAATTATTCCGCCTTACAAACAATACTTCGAAATATCTATCCATGTCCACAGACTGATTTACTCTAATACGCTGTCTTGTGCTTTGTACAGGTAGATATTTGTGTAATTTTAGTTCATTCAATTGACAAAATATACAGGCCCTGTAAATTTTTAGAGGATGATATTCACAGCCATATTTCTCAAAGACTAAAAGGGATTCTTTTCTAAAAGTCAGATCTGTATCGTGTACAACTCATGTACTTTAAACTACTATAAAAATGGGAAATGTATCTTCTCTAATTAGTGTAAAATTGTAGTTCGCGATGTAGGTGCAATACGAAATAGTTTTACAGTGAGCACTCCCTCCTTGAACATATAAAAGATGAACATTTGATGAAAATATAAAATTTGTTCTTTTCTGATTTTATTCTTTAAGCAGAAAAGCAGAAAAATTTCCGCTCTTATAATGATGTCTGTTAAAAAACGAATACGTTGGAACTATATATATGTCAATGTATGTATCCACGATACAAACAAAGGAACGGAAAAAAACAAAATAAAATAGATTAGAATTTCACTGTGGCAGAGCAGCCATGGGACCGGCATACATTTTGAAATGCTCACTAAGAAGAAGATAAAATTATCGAATTTGATTCTCTATCCGACGGTATAGTTTTCAGAATTTTTGGAAAAATTATCTAGGTCAGGGAATTAAATTTAAAATTTAAATTGTCACCACGAAGATTTGACTTTCATTTGTTTTTGAGTCCAGATTTGCAATCATCGTGAAAAACTGCCTCTAATGATGTACTTTTAAGCTTTGCTCAAGTTAAGACGAAAATTCGAACCTTCTCATCCGAAGATGGACCGTTAGCTGGGCCCGCCGTTTACCTTCTTGTTAAGATTTCACCTACAAAAATATTTTCATTAATGCTAGATTATAGGGCAAACATTTCTGATCAACATAAAACGTCTTCGACCTCCGATTGATATTTTACCTTTTTGAAGCTTTATAACCTTAGTCAATGACACCACTATATCCCCAAAGCAGCGTTAACCTTTTCAGCATTTCGCGTCTGCAGAAATTTTCCGTCAAATTAAATGCTTGAAAGTTTGTGTAACTCGAAACAGGCTTTTTCAGATTTTTTACTTCTAGCGCCTGCCAAACTCTAGTCGAGTATAAATTTCAAAACCGTACACTTGTTCGTCGTAACTATGAGTGTCAGTTACAATTAGACATCAACCGCAACTTTTATGCATTTATCTAAACGTATATTTTCTGCAACGACAAACAGCCTCATTCTAACTGCTGTTATCGTGACATCTAGCGAATGAAGATGGCTGAAGACAAGAAAAATCTCATCACCATATTTGGACTTGATCAGTATTCCATGAGTATTCATTGACATTAGATATAACAAAATGAGTTTCTCATGAAATGAACTACTTACTGTTACAAGATAAAGTTTAAGTCTGTCTGCGAAACAGTTGCGTTCTCTAAATTGGTAAGGATACTGTTAAATCAGAACAGTAATCTTTGACTGTGTTCGTAAAACCATCGAATTATATACTGATTTTATAGAAACATTCGCAATCCGTCTTTTTTCTGATCAGATTTTTTTGAAACCGGGTACAGCACGTTCCAATTCTGAGTGTCTATCAGTTTTCTAAAATTTTATTGTTTTTAGATAAGTTACTTTATTTATCTTTGAAGTCTAAGGTAGCGTACATTGCTATAGAGCATGTTTAATATTAACTCGATTGTGTGATTATTATTCTACTCAGACTGTGAAACATATATGCTCACACTTATAAAATTTATGTGGCAAGAAAATATTCGTGACATATAGAAGAAGAAAGAAATGCCTGGAAGTTCACACAGTTTTCACGCGGTGAGAAGAAATTCAATACGTTGGAATAGAATTCTGATTGTCGTAATCTTATCGAATCCCTTCAACCAAAACTGTCGGAAAAGATTTTATCGGATCCTTGATGAATGTATACATTGTCTTTTGTCGCGAAATGAATTCGACCGCTTCTAGTCAGATGTATTCGCCATGTGATTGCGTATCATAAATGACACTTTCGTAATAAAAAAGGCGTCCAGCAAAACATGACTTCACCTTTAAAATCTTTTTGATTTCATTCCTTTGGTCCAAAAGCACCGCTATTGCTTATTCATTCTATCATTCAGTCCATCAATTCCAAACTACGAAGAAGGAAATTTCTGCTTTACATGCTTCTAATATTTGCGGTCCCACATCAGGCTACTTTATAAGTTTCAGCCAAGGTAGCTTGGATCGTTGTGCTTGTGCAAAGATCCTAAAAAGTTATTTTCTAAATAATTGTCTTATACATCGTTTCACACAATTTTGCACACTGATTTTAAATATAACATTAGTTTCATGATAAAACAATAGAGAGAACAGTCAAAATCACTTGGGTACTAGTACTTTTTGTAGGCACCTTAACTAGTCTGCTCCCAGAATGCGCTTGCAAGTATAGTAATTCTATGTTCATCACGTATACTAATGTATGTACTCAAAATCTGACCTAAAATACGTTAACGAAAAGTAATAGAAGAAGTTATGAGATCATCGTTTATTTTATGGTTAGTATCAGTAAGAAAAAAGAATTGTTTTTCACCTTGTCACAGAAAAGTTCGATGGTTTTCTTTTCTTGTCCGTACGGTGCCCAAGAATCCTGTAGATAAAATATAAACTTTCTAGGAATGTACAACTCTATCAAATAATTAAGCTATATTTATTAAACTCGATGTAATCGTGTATTAAAAGAAGAATAATTACGATGGTTTTCTCTTTTTTAAAAATATTTGATTTAACATGATTATTTTATAATAATATTTAGTCCCGCGAGTGAGGAAGTGTCATATACTCTAGTTGAATATAAAAATAACCATATGTTCAATTTCTCAATAATTATCATGCATTAATGCATACTATAACGGACATGATCACACTTTTTAAATGAAAAAAAATTACTCATACATTCATTATTCTAATTTATTATTCATTATTTCTTTTCCAAAAATTTGCACGTTTTTTCCAAAAATTCGCACGTTTTTTCCAAAAATTAGCTCGTTTCATTTGATCATGATCATCGTCTCGACCAGAAAATAATTGTTCTTGATAATGATTATCATTCTTGTCCATACTTGTATTTAATGAATTTTGTACGGCAATATGATAAGGTAGATTAGGATGAAATTTTGATAGATAATTTTCCGATAAATAAATATGTTGTTCATCGTTTAATTTTCCATGACAATAAATAGAATGAATAAATAAGATTAAAAAACCTAAAACTAAGATGACAACAAAATCTTTAAAATTTTGTGTAAACAAACTTTTCATCATCTTCTCATTCTTGCACAGATTATTCTGTGATTCTTAATTTAAGCGAACAATAGACTGAACTCCATTAGACATAATCGTGCAATAAACTAACAGTCTAGTTTATAAAAAAATTGTCAATGTAGGGAACATGTGTAACTTCTTCAATGGCAAAGCTAGTTTTACACGTATTATGTTAACTTTTACGAGTTTTATCTACACTTAAAGAGGAAATAAATGTTTTATACGTTGAGCTGTAACGCCATAGGAGGATATTCTATAGTGCCATGGTTTTTTTTTTTTTTTGACAATCTGCAGGGAAGGTGGGATAAAAATTAGCAAAATCGCTAAGAATTTGAGTATAATACTGAAATGCCCCTTAAGATCAGTAGATGGAGGAGTTATACACAAATGTTAATCTATGATACTTACGTAGAGAAATATTTTTGTAAGTCATTTCCAGTGTATGGTTAACTAAAGAAAATTTTTTTTTAAATATAAACCGTTCCGATCGATAGTAGGATGGATCTGTTACTATTTTAATCCTACTTTTTTTTTTCTCATTTTTTTTTATTATTTTATTACTTTACGACTCATTTTTCCTTTTTTTTTCCCATTCTTGAACTATAATAAAACGATCTGTGTTTTTCTCTTTTCTCGTAATCTATATTCGAGTGTTGTTTTATAGTTCATTGATCTTCAATACCTCTATTCGAAACTTTTAATTTCCGAAATAGATATGACAAACAAAAAAAGAAAGAAGCATAAATATCAAAAAATCTCAAGTGTATGCAAGAATCTTGATATAAATCAAACAAAAAAGTGAACAGTAGTTTTAAATTACCTGTACGTTTATCAACAAGAGATTTTTAAATTTTATCTATAGTCTTCTAGTTCATTAATAAAACAACAATGACTTATGTTATTTTAGTCGTCTCTTGTATGCTTTGTTTCAAAAAATAAAAAAAAAAAAAAAAAAAATGATTTTTTTGCAAATGTATTTTTGTTTAATTTATTTTGCCAAGAGGTTCAAAAGAATAAAAATAAAAAGAATCTACTCTCTTTCTCAAACTCTTTCCTGTATGTAGATCATTTTAACATTGATAGAAACTCAATGCAAGATTATATCACAAAAATTTTCTAAAGCTTTTAGTTAAAATGTCCCCAGTAAACTAGTGGTTACATACCGGAAATATACAACATTTTGTATTCATAGATTTTAATAGGAAAAAGAACAAAGAACACATGATAACTTTTCCTATTCAATTAGTGAACCATTGAGGACTCCTTTTTATTTATCTATGTTATAATTTTTATTGTTACATCAATTTGATAAACGTAAAGACAAGCTTTTGTAATACGAAGAATGACCATTAATGTTGTTCATTAAAACTGAATGATCTGCCATTGCAATGAGCATCTGTCATATAAACTCTCATTTTGATAGACGATTTATTTCAGGTAGAGATTTGAATTTCACATTGAACAACATGAGACCTGATCATTTATTTATTTCATGTCAAGATTAAACAGATCGTTCATTATAGCGAAGTGTCTCTTATTCAGTTATTAATCCTTTTATTTTTATACAAGTAGTTAGTGGTACATTTCCTTCAAGATAACTCTACAATATCTCAATAGACGAGAAGTGAAGATTAGGTTTCTCGCTTAAAATTCCTTCAAGCATCTCAGAGAACTCCTGGAATTCTCACAGGTAGCCATGCACCAGTTTCCGTTAACCAATAATTGATAGAGTAAAAAAACTTGTTTATTTGCATATATTCTTAAAAATACGTGAGATCATGACAAATCTCAACATGTAACATATTCATTTTTGTTATTATCTGATTTTTTGATTATCTGTTGTATATTCACATGTGTTTAGAACAGTACTTTGCAGTCAATATTTTAATATTTTACACATCTATTAAGATTATTTAATTCCATGATTTGTTCTTTGTATCCGTATAAGTTTGTTCACGCTTGAATATTATGGTATATCAGTTCTAACTAGCAGAGAAGCAGACAATCAGATAATCTGATGCATTTTAACAATTTTTAGATGTTCTTCTTCTGAATTCGATCTTGCCACCTTTCGTACGCTGTACTTCTCCACCTAAAAATTGTTAAAAGGAATATCTCTCCTATAAACAGTAATCTGATGCATTGTGTCTTCACGTGTGACTATTGTCTAAACGCTCATCTTTTTTATTTTACGGCAGGTGGAAAGATTAGGAGCATCTTAGTCGTAAGATGAATCCGATATTTGAAAGATATTTGGATTATAAAGTTTCTGACTGCATTTTAAACTGTCCATTTTCGAATGGGTAATTTGAGTTCTACTTTTCGCTGTCTACCTGTTTCCAAGTTAATTGATATGTGTTTAACAGTTCTAATCATAATTTGACGTATGGTTTAAATTTTTGTAAAAATTTTCCAAATTTCGTTCATCCGAACTTCTCGATGGCTGCTAGAGGTTATTTCTAGTTTATCTATAGAAAAACTCAAGCTAAAACAACAGATAAGACTCATTCGACCATTGCTAGATAGACGATGCAAAACTGAATTGAAAGGCACCCAAATCATATCTTCGCTGATTTGAAAAATTGTAGACCAAACTTTTATATGGCCACATACTTAATAGGATACAGATTCACAAAATTTTAATTCTTTCGTGTACTTAAAAGTCAGGTTACATCTCAGTTTATATATATATATCGATAGCCCTTGAAAATCTCTACAAACTGAACTAGTTAGCATATCTCGACTGGTTGACCCAATCACGAAAGACAAGTAAAAGAAAGCATTATGGTACGAAAAACACATGCAGCACACTCTAGTCATTTTTTCTGTCATAATGAAAACAAAACTAGTTCAGTTTGTAGAGAATTTCAAGGGCTGTCGATATATATATAAACTAAGATGCAACTAGGGATGTAACAATACCAATACCATTTGGTATTGGTGGTATTGATATTGGTCGGTATTGATATAATAGGAAAAAAAGGGGAAAGAGAGTCTCTTTCCTATTATACCAATACCGACCGATACCAATACCGACCAATACCAATACCCCAAAACCGTATTGGTATTGTTACATCCCTAGATGCACCCTGACTTTTAAGTACACAAAAGAATTGAAATTTTGTGAATTTGTAGCAGTATATGATTGTCTATTTCTTTGCTGTATGAGAAAGACACACCTATGTAGAAAATATTCAGATATCAACATACAAAATATTTAAATAGTGGAAAAAATCTAAATGTTTAACATATTTAGATCTGACATTAACTGAATCATCTTTTGTACTCAATATTTTCCATGAAAATTTAAGAACCATGTAGGAACAGCCTACCTGAGCCTCCGGGTTGGTGTAGAGAAACTAACTATTTAGTCGTGATCTCTACGGTCTGTAACCTTTGTAACAGGTGGCGCAGAATAAAACGGACTATTTTTTTTTGCTCCAGCTCGGTTACTTTTGATTCGATCGGACCAATTTTTTTGCAAAAAGGTAGCCCTTTGAATTCTCTACAACAACATATCTGAGCGGTTTCTGCAAAGTACAGAATGACTCAACCGTTAAACAAATATAAACCACAAAGAAAGTCATCAATTTTCAAGCTCAAAAATCGTTTTTTTCAAAATTTTATTTTTGTATGATGAGTTACTCAAAATCTGAGTTCAGCACGTTAAAGAGCATCGAATTCTGAACAAGAATCATATCGTTAAAAGAATTTCAAATTTAATCCATAGTCAGAAATCAGGAATTACTTTTTTGGCCTTTTCCCACAAAACCCTACTTTCGTTTCCCTGTTCTGACGTTTTCAGAAAAACGCTTGTCGTTCAGTCAAAAAACATTGTTTTTTGATGAATTTTTTTTTGTTTGGAAGCTGACACACTCAGCTAATATGGTTGACCGAATACGTTTATTCAATGATACAAAAAACAGCACAAAAAAGTCCAATTCACAGATGTCCATGTGTTTGACAGTTAACTGTTCTACACATGAATTGATAGTGTGTATGTGTGCTATGCTTATAAAATCGGTAACCAACGGTGTTAGATATTTCATCTTACTGACATGTTTCTTTCAATAATTTAGTTCTTTGTTACGTAATACATTCTATCCATATCCTCACACAAACACAAAATATACATCTGTATAATAGGACAACAAATAGAATATAAAAAAGAACAAAATACGAACCCATTGAAATATATTTTTAAAAAGTTTCTGTTTTTTTAAATGACGATGTCACTTCTATATACCAGTCTAATAGTGTTTTAAAGATATATATGAATCACACACCTGACTATCAGCTATATAACGCTAGTACAAATATTTAATGAAGCCCATAAATGCTATTTCTAATTCATTGCGTGCATTTATTAGGACGGCTTCAACGCGTGAAAATGAATAACGAAAATTGAGACGTCCATTAATATCCGGTGTACCATTTCTTGACCATTTTGGTACAAAGATCGCAACCAATTTGTTCAATAGCATCACAATTGTTTTCCATCACGACGATCTATCGGCTTGTCCAAGCGTAACGGTGTTACGTTTTTGACATACTATTTTCCAATTATCTTGAGAACTTTAGGAGCTAGAAAGTTTGTTCAAGTGCCGTTTGATGCAGTTCATCATTCTCTATTTATGCTAAAAAAAAAAGAATAGTTTCCGTCCAACTCTCGAGTCTCTGGAAAGATTTTTTGATCGAGTAACGGAGTCACGTAAAAGAACCCTAAATTCGAACTGTTCGTCCTTAAGCAGTGATTTTCTGCGAAAGTCGCTGTCCAAATAAAACAAAGACGAATTTTGTAGAGTTTTTAACGAACTTCACAATGGTAAAAAAATTTGTCCTAACGTCTTTTCTACATTTAAAAAATGTAAAAAACAAATGTAACGATGTGACACCTTTCTTTCGAAAATCCATGTGTTCTTTTTATTTGATGTGACTTTGTCTCAACACGTTGTTTAGACGATCAAAGAGACATTTTCTAAAACTCTAACCACTAAATATAGCATCAGCATGTGTGCAGACCTCTTAAGTCTCTGTTAAACTGAACATTTCCCGCTCCAATAAACTATGCTTCTGGTATAGGTTTGAGACACATCTAGAGACTCTTTGCCACTAAAATTTAAGTGCATACTATTTTTACAGTGTTTCTCCAGCTCGGGACGAAGACTTGACCTCCTTCGAGCTGGGTATTTTTTTTTGTTTTTTTTCAGATGTTTCTATCAGTAAAGTTTTTTTTCTACTATTTTCTTTTCATCTTATCGTTTACTACAAAGTCTTGGTTAAATGAAACCCGTTTCTACATTTCATCGAGTGTCTAAATACAAACATAATCAGCAAAACAAAGTCAATCAAAAAGTTCTAAAAAAACTACATGTTTACTATCAATATGTTATAGTTTTTTTCTGAGAACACGTCAAATAATAACGAAACTCTAATTCATCTTCATCAAGCACTTTAACTGAATGCATTTTTAATGTTTCTGGAACAGATTTTACTGTTTTGAAAAGATTTTCAAGTTTAGTTTTCGAACTATCAGTATCATTTCTAGTGATTTCAATCAAAATTATTTTCTTAGTTTTTTTCTTTGCAAGTGTAATAAAATCTTCAGCTGATCGACACACCCCTCCTGCCAGTATAGCTGACCACACAAGACGTTTTACAGTACCTCCAATTCCGGCAACTATACCCTTTCCATGAGAAGTTGCAAAAAAATGTCAACTCAAATTTAAGTTTCATTCCTTAGCAATTCGTGTTAAATTTCGAAAATGAAAACGTTGTTTAAACTGAGAAGCAGCACCATCTGAAAACAATTTATTTCTTCAACATTTGGAAAAACTGTTTCGATATGATTTAAAATAATTTTCAAAGCAGAATCAACAACAAATTTATCGTGTGTTACATCTAACGATGGTAGAGCAAAAGAAAAATGTTCACCTTTTGATCACACAAAAGCAGTAATTATACTCAACGATTTCGTGTTCCAATGAGACTTCTGGATCTCGTCTTGTTCGTTCATATTGAAATTCTCTGCAAAATCGAGTTGCGATACTATCTTTTCCTCACTGACTTCGGTCTTTAACTTTTCAAAATATTTTGCCTGTTCTCGTTTAATGTACACATGAAACAGAAAATATTCAACTTCAATAACCAAACTGCTTCATCAACAGTTTCTGAAAACACTTTTTTTTCTGCACGACCATTTTCGTTCATCCATTGTGACCAAGTAATCTTAACGTTGCCGTCTGTAACGTTTTCCTCAATTTTTTCTGTAAACAAATCTTGACAAAGTGAACAACTACTGAACATACATTCTTCGTTATTAGTACTACAAACTAAACTATCGGTAAATGTTTGCAAAGTTGAGCAGTATTTTACACCAACGTACTTATTACGAGATTTTAAAGGTAAACAAATATTTTCGTGATACAAACACAAGCAATTCCTATATGCTAAAGCACCTGTTGGAATGACAAAAGGAGGTCGAAATTCAACAAACGATGAACGACTCAGATAAACGTTGTCATTCTCTTCTTTAAATAATTCATAAGTTTCACGTAAATTATTAAACAAAATTCGTTTCTGATAAGTTACTTTACCTCCATCATCCTCTTTAATAACAACTGTGTCCCTTTTACCTGTTAATTGATATAAAATACCCTCTCGTAAATAGAAATTATGAACGTCATTTTTTAGTTTGTCAGCAAGCTGAACTGTAGTACGTTGCTGTTTAGATTTAAGAATCAAACCAAATGTTTCAGCAAGGTGCTGAATGATAACTTTTTTCTTTTTATCACATTTTGGAACTGAAGAATTTGTTTTTTTTAAAGCCTTACTGAATGACTGACGACTTTTGAATGAACTTGGAGGAGGTTTATTAACTAAACAGTTTTTTTTATTTTCTTGATATTTTTGTTGACGAATTTTGTTTTCGGTACGAAACTTAGCTGAGTTTTTGCTTTTTTGAGTTATAACGAACACGATCTTTTGCTTCCACTACTTCATATTTAACTTTATCTTTTTTGATTTTCTCTCGATATTTTTTCATTCTTCCAGCATTACTCATAGCCATGTCAAACTGACGATAGTAAGAAGAAACAAATCGTTACCTTGATGAAAGCGATACAAAAGATATTCGGCAATAGTAATTATATGACAGAAAAATTTGTAAATCTTTTTCCAGAACTGTTTCTTACTAGAATAGATAGAGCTGATTCTCCTTTTCTTTTCTAGCTTATTTATAAAAAAGCGACGATTGTTTTAGTAACTAAAACAACCTAAAACAACTAAAATTTAGTTTAGTGACCAGTTTTAACGTTAATATGTTTGTGGAAGTTCCATGATCGCTCACAAACAAAAGCTAGAAAGTAACTCAGTTTTGTCCAACTTTTTCCGCACTTTTGACTGATATAGTTCAAACAAATAGTGTATGGAGAAAGAATTAAACTAAACCAACCATCGCTTTTTAACAGACAATTTGTGAGCGAGTCGGGAAAATCGAGTGGTGTCATAATGCGGCTACAATTTGTATCGTCTTTTTTGCGTCGTTTTCGAACTTGGAAGAATTTTGAAAAATTTGAGCACAATTTTCGATTTATTTCTTTGCACTTATGGAATTTTGGACAGTCTTCGCTCTTATACTCGCGGCTTTATGAGAATTTATTGTGCTACATATTATTAAGAGTATGATACTATAGTATACGATTAAGAGTATGGTATTATACGAACTATGAGAATAACGGGAACTATGGAAACTATGTGAATAGTGGTTAATGTGAACAATTTGTGAGCGTAGTGAACAGGGTGCAGGAAGGGGTGAGCAATAACCGCCGTTTATGACTAATTTCATTACGTTCATGACCATCACCGCCGGCGCCTACGACGGCAGCGCAACCTACAACTGAACAGCTGATCGAAGATTTAATAACATCTGGCGTCAAACCACCACCAGATTCAACACGTGAAATATTGTTGGCATGGCATACTACGAACTGTACCAACATCGTCCACTCATCATTAATTATTGATCCACCATCAACTAAATTATCGTCAGTGGCTCAACAACAGCAGCAACGACAATTAATGAATGCTTTTCATGATGTATTCTTGCCACCGTGCCTTACGAGTGGAAGATCAACCACAACGACACCTAATTCTACTATGCTAAATGGTTCACATGATTGCATGTTACAATTAGCAGCACGTGAATTGGCAAATTCAACGAATTCATTGAACATCACCTCAACATTATCAAAACATTATACAACAGTAAGGTGAACATCGTTACCGACTTCAAAAACAACAGCAGATATTGAGTCAAAAGGCATGTATTCTTTGTTCACTGCACTGGGAACTGATATCTCAGCTTTAGCATTAGATATGGACTCCGAGGCTGAATTTGTACCGCCACATCTTCGTACCTCTATTATTAAAGATGAAGATGTGAATTTACCTCATCTTTTGCTGCCTGTTGGTAGTAGTAGTGTCTCATATCGAGATGAAGCTGATACAACACTGGTTGTTTTACGTGAACCATCCGATCCACGTTTGTTGAAGGCTCTGTCAATTACTGAATTTGTCGCCACCTTTGTTCGCTATGCTTCTATCATGATTTGTGCACGTCCTTCACGCCGTAACGACTTGATGTCACATCTTGCGATCATTGTTAATTTATTTTGTCGTTTCGGTGGAAATGCGTTCTATTCGTACGATCAAGCCTTCGCTGCTAAAGCTGCTCTTTATTTATCTCAAAAGAACATCAAACTAGATTGAGGAAAGCGCGATGCCCACCTTTTCTTTACGTATTTTGCTGGCCAAAAACCAAATTCATGCAATATTTGTGGTAGTTCGACACATCTTTCACCCTTTTGTCCGCAAATCAAGGATCGTCATTTCGCTCGTTCAGCAGCTTGACTTCTTCATTGGAATGATGGTACAAATGCTATCGCACACTTCAAAATATGGCTGGTTTTAATAATGAATGACAATCCTCTTCTGCATTACAGTGCAATGACTGTGTCAAATTTTCCCACATTTCATTTGATTTCGTAACATTTCTAAATTTTCCAGAATGCAGAAAACACATTTCGCCCGAGACAATGCCACACAGATTCGATTTTTAATTTTGAGAAATCCAATGTCACTGTGTAAATGGCTTCAAACCAATGAAAGAAGGATAATATCATTTTTTTCACCTTTACAATCGTCGACTGTTATTATACGAACTCCTTTTAATGCACTAGGATATTTTCGTTTAGCTATTTGAGAAATCGATTGTCGTTGACCCAAATACAAGAGCAATATTGTTATTTGTGATATCTCATAGCCTTGTTTCGTCAAAAAACTAGCCAATTCCACGATGTGCTGAGCTTCGTAAAAATTTCGTTTTGAACTGCCATCTGAATTTTCTTCTGAGTAAGAATGCGTAATAAAATAAACATTATCTCTGGTTCCAAGAATTGATGGCCGTTCTGTGGTGACATTCACCTGATACTAGTATTAGTATGAGTAAATCATCGTAGAAATTTGTCATTAATGAACAGATTTCTGGTCTCATACGATGCTAGAATATTGGAATTCATCATTTTACATAAAAAGTGTTTAAATCCTCTGCAATAAAAATAGATTTTGTATTTTATTTGACAACTCAAGTCGATTTTAATACTATGGAGAGGCATAAGCTTTTAGGGCGGTCTTCTATTTGCTGATATTTCTTCTGGGAGCGACTTTACAGCACAAATTCATATAATGCATGTCATCTGTGTACTCCTGGTATCTAGAAGAAGCAGAAATCTGGAAAAACAGAGAGAAGGGCTGAAATATAATTAAAAAACATTAACAACTTGAATAATTATATTGGTATTACTATGAACGCATCTTAACGCAATGGTAATTAAGAACCCGTTAAAGAAAGCGGATGCGTTAATTATCAACACGTTACGATGCATCGATTATCCACGCGTTAAAGAGGATCATTATTTGGTAACCTAACTCATTTAGTTGCGTGAGAAAAGTGCCCTCCACAAAACGGAATCCTCTAGTACCAAAAAAAATCTAGTATCGCCCGATTCCAGACGAAATGTATCTAGATTTTTTCCACGGGTGTTGTTTACTTAGGCCTAAGCGAAAGCTTCATGTGCCATGGTTATGGAGAAGACGGGGTTTCCCTGCAGCCCTACGACTGCTCTTCATTTCGGTCAATAAATCTTTGCAATACATGGAAACATAATTTCGGCCATGCTGAATCTCGTGGCAATATTTGTTTTTGAAAAAAAGATTTTAAAATCTAGAGAAAACCAAGTTTTTCAAAAATTAAGACTTTCCGTCTGTTTTCACCTATTATTAAAAAATTCACAATTCACTCAAAAAACATTAGAGCGACTTCAAAACTTCAAGATATAGTTAATTGTGTCCTCTAGATGGGATTACAAAATCGAAAAAATTAAAAAATGATGTTTTTATCCTGAGGGTTTCTAGAAAAAAACCCAGAGGGTTTTATACATTTTTTCTTGTTGATTTCTTATAAACAGAATATAAAACAGCCCAAATACTGTACATCCTGAAGCTTAGCTTCATAAACAGACACTCATGATCACCTAATTTTCCAGCATGAATTTCACATTTTTATTGCTCAACAACTAAATGAATAATATTTTTACAGTCTTATTTAGATCTGTTTACAAATTTAAAGCTGTGCAAACTTTTTTGGGACGCTTGTTTGCTTTTCATTTGTCTGAATCATTGGCCACTCATTGTTTTTATAAAAACCAAAATGGTTTCTTTAAATGTAGAGAATCAAATCACTGAATGCCAGATTATCTACGACGCCATTTAAAAGACTGATGGAGTCACTTGAAGCCGCCAAAAATAAACAAGAGCCATTGACAGGACAGTGCCTAGTAATTATTAGAGTTCGCATTAATAACGCACAGTAAAATTGTCAATACCGTCACCGATAACAGAATCATCCATCAAAACCTTTCAAAACAGTTACCACATAAAACAATTCTGTGTCAATGGTGTCTACAATAAATACTCCTCTTTTCATGAAAAAATAAAACATGCATGATTAAAATGAAGTAGAGACACAAGAGAAAAGCATTCGATTATTCATGCATTTACTCTTGAAAAACATATCCTTTTAGGTCGACAAAGTCAACTATGCTGTCCGATTAAATATTTGAACAATGGTTATAAATATTTCAATGGGTTCGTATTTCGTTCTCTTTCATGTTCTGTTTGTTGCCCTGTTATGTAGACATGTATTTTGTGTTTGCATATTGAGAAAAATGTAACTAAGTTACTAAAATAAAAGAAATGAAACCCATTAAAATATTGTTTGTTTTACATCAATCTTTTTCATTTTGAAAAGATGAATTTCTATTAACTGCAATTTTAAACTCAATCGCACTTTTTATTGAGTGTTCTTTTAATTAACATTGAGGACTTTTTTCTGTTAAATGACTTCCAAAAATGACTGAACGGTTGGTAAACAAAATCCCACCCTAAAATCGTAGACGAAGTACATTTCAATGGGTTTCATTGATTTTCATATTATCATTCTTATGGAATTATGAAAGTCTTCAGCCGTCATAGTAGTAGTTTCAGTGTTGAATTAGACGGGCACACTTTATTGATTATTTATTCGATGGTTCTATTTTTTCTGTTTTTCTGTTATTCTCATATTTGCTTTTCTTATTGCTCATTGAACTAACATTCACCATTAAAAACTCTACTAGATTTAGCACAAGTATTTTCATGGTATATGACTTGCTAGGGCATCTTTGATAAATGTGAATGATTATTGAAATACATCAAGATGAATTATAAATATATTTCAATGGGTTCGTATTTTGTTCTTTTTTATATTCTATTTGTTGTCCTATTATACAGATGTGTATTTTGTGTTTGTGTGAGGATATGGATAGAATGTATTACGTAACAAAGAACTAAATTATTGAAAGAAACATGTCAGTAAGATGAAATATCTAACACCGTTGGTTACCGATTTTATAAGCATAGCACACATACACACTATCAATTCATGTGTAGAACAGTTAACTGTCAAACACATGGACATCTGTGAATTGGACTTTTTTGTGCTGTTTTTTGTACCATTGAATAAACGTATTCGGTCAACCATATTAACATGACTATAATGTTTCATCATGCTGAACGCTCACCAATGTAATCACCTGGATCTATATTTTTTTTCATGGAAAGAGGGGTATTCATTGTTCATACCATTGATGTATTTGTGTCTTTATTATTCCACGATTGTACACACGTGCAAAACACGTGTATTATAATTTTGTATTGATAAGTTTCTTATGTTATTCAGGTAAGATTACTTCAGGTAAGATTACTTTTTTTCCATAGCATTTTATCAGCAATCCGTCACTTTTACTTTTTGTATAAAAAATGTAATCTGAGTTATTACAGATGAAAATGTATAAAAACGATATAGTATGCTTAATCATATTATGTAATAGAAGACTGCATTGTTAGTCGCCAAGGCATGATGTCTAAGAGTATTGCGCTTCTGTATGTGTGCTATTCGTAAAAATGCTATCAAAATCAGTTTAATTAATCTATTTCTATGAATTCTATAGGAATTTTGTTAGAGGCAAGACTTTGAGAATAAAAGTGTCTGTTTTATAATAATTTGTAGCTAAATTCGTTTCTTACTTTGTTTTATTTTATTTAATTAATGAATTTTCATTTTAAGCTTTCGAATCATCGACTCATCATCAGAGTTACAGTATTAAAATTTAACACAGTTAAAACTACACAATCTATAAGACTAAGGACGTTATTCTATAAATATATATACAAATGTACGTCATAACTTATACATAAAATCACAAATTAGTCTGATCTCCTTATCGATTGCTTTTCGTAGTTTTGGTATGTTTTATAACGTGGCTGACCATATTGTAGCTTGATAAAGTTAAATCTATTGAATTTTGTTAATGGCAGGACTTTAACTTTGAAGTTTATAATGTTTACATTCCTTTTCCTTCTTCTACTTCTTTCTCTTTTTCCCTATGTAGTTCTACATTTATTCTGTTATCACGTACATTTGTATATACATTTATAGAATAATGTCCTTAGTCTTATTGAATGTGTAGTTTTAACTGTGTTAAATTTTAATATTGTAACTCTGATGATGAATCGGTGATTCAAAAGCTCAGAATGAAAATTCTTTAATGAAATAAAATACAATAAAGTGAGAAATAGATTAATTAAGGTCAAAACTCCTTGGTTTCAGAATAGATTGTGTCGTTTGTTTCTCTTTCAATTCTTTTCCTCTCACTCACCATTCCAGAGATAAGCCAATTTCCCAGTATACTCTATTATGTCCCGTAGAATAGCTTAATCTTAAACAGAAGATGAGTTTTTCTTTAAAGAAAATGTTGCTTTCTATAATATAGGAAAAATGCTACAAAACTACGAGAAACTGGCCTTTTTGTTTTAAAAACTGTGGAAATTTTCGTGGCGGAACTGTTTCTTTTTTGAAATTTTATGCCCTTTCTAGTATTTTAGACATTTTTCACTTAAAATTTGGACTCGTAAAGTTAAAACTTACATTTTCTTGATTAGCTCGACTGGATCTATCCAACCATGCATAAATGAGTGATAAAATATTGCTTAAAATTTGAATTAGCGGCGCCTTATATTAAAAGAATCATTTATATTTGTTAGAAATAGGTTTCATTCCTAAGTGGAGTCATTGCATGCCTATATCAGCTTTATGTTTGTGCATAGTTTCTGTTCTGTCATTGCATGTCTTCGTCATGCCCTCTTCGTACATTCATTCATTGTTCGTTTTTTTCTATGTGTTAGCTTTTTCTGGTTCTGTGTGTATTCTTTTTGTGAGAGTGTGTTTGTTTTTGAGTTTTTTTTTGGAGAGTGAGTTCCACTAAAGAGGAGACCTTTCAATATTCAAAAAATTTAATAATTATTTTTAATATTCACAAGAATTTTTGAAGAGCTTTTAAAAAACTTCGTATTATCTACGGGAGATGAGTTTGTTCAGAATACAAAACTAGCGCATTAAATTAGTGGCGTGACCAGGATTTTGTTAGTGGATGGGCGTTGACCCAAATTTTTTCAAAGTGGTAGACATTAGCGCAGAGTAGTGTGAATTATAAATTTGAGTGGATGGGGCAAAACCAGTTAGTGGGTAGGCTGAGACCACTCGGTGGCTACGCTACTACATTAAATAGAGGAGATCTGATAATATACAAGGTTTCAACCTTTTTGCTCATTCATAACGAACATTCGGATAAAAATTGGTGTTTTTGACTGTCTCACTTATATCCAATTTTGGATAATCCCTTCTTCTCATCACTTCGATGTCTCTCTCTTAAGAATGAATGAAGTGAGTTATTGTCGTCTAATAACAACAGTATGTCTTTATGATCGAATAATTGTACTCTATGCATTTCCTTACATGAATTTGACGATTGTTCGACTTTAGTAGTATCATCAAGAATGTCGTTTACATTTGTTATTTGAAATTGTAAATAAAAATCATCACTGTTGTCATAAACGTTTGAACGATGATTAATACGTTCAACAATTTCATCTTCTCTGTTGTAATTATTTTGAAGTTCAACTGACTGCTCATTTTTCACACGATCTTCTGTTTGTACTGGACGACATTTCAGTTTGTATTTTTTAAATAAATCGATTGAATCATCTAATACTTCCATTCTTAATCACGATCTACAATAATTAAAGTTCTATTTACATGGTCACATGTTTATCGTTACTGTTTCGATATTTTATTGGCATCAAAGATGCATGAACTCTCAAATTGTTGTTCTAATGTTTAGTCTAACGTTTTCTATTTCAAGTTTGATAATTATTAGCTAATATAATAACTAGAAGTTGGATGATCAGACTTATCAATGTGATAGTCAAATAACTGATGTTAATAATTGGTGAGAAATTCAAGATGTACAATGTAACTCACATGCTTCTCACTACAATTAACAATCATTTTTTAGCTAAAAGAAAACCTTAGCATTTCTAAAGTAAATAGAACACAAAAGATACCTGTCATAATGACTTAAGAAAATCGTTTTGATATTTCATTTGACTTTACCCTGAAATAGTAATTTCTACAGTATCGT
>CAJNOQ010003258.1:0-20859 GCA_905250885.1 Didymodactylos carnosus | reverse complement strand
TGAAGTGACACTTACGAAGTGTCTCTCACTTGAAGTGACACTTACGAAGTGTCTCTCACTTGAAGTGACACTTACGAAGTGTCTCTCACTTGAAGTGACACTTACGAAGTGTCTCTCACTTGAAGTGGCACTTACGAGGAAACCTTTCGAGATGTCTCCTTCCGATTCCAGCGATTTGTACATGGATTGATAGACATCAGTGAGGTAGTAAATACCCTAAAAGATGCGTGTTCACGACTTCTGAAGATCCGGTATGTATTTCAAAATATCAAGGCTACAGATGTTTCTGAATAACTTTTGAATGAAACACACTATAAGTGTATGGTTTTTATATTATGAATGAGGACACCCCGGGGGAATAAGTCTATGCTGAAATGAGTCCTTTCCTACAGCGCTACCATGATGTACCTTTCAAAACAAAATGTTCGAGCGTGCCATTTCAGAAATCCTTATAGTGAAGTACTGTTCTCTGCAGAATTTCATGAGCTTTCTTTCGAGATAGATCTTTGAGTTTGAGGAAAAGGTCGCGTCTAACGTAACTGGTACCCATAAAATTATCGAGAACAAGTCGTAAAAGAAATGTGCTCGGTTTCTTGCAATACTAGAATGACGAAAGTAGGTCAAGCGTAAAAGAAACGTGCGAGTACTGCTAATGAAAAGCACCACAAAATTGTATGATTATGTCGTTTTGCGTCAACGATAGAAAGAAAAATAATGTACCAGTGTTTTTTTTTCATTCAGGTCATATTGAATTGTACAGAGAAGGAAAAACAAGTTATTTTTAAAAGACTTTTACTATTAGTCTGAGTCTTAATGTTTATTTGAATAAAAAACAAGGGTATCTACAATGTATGCCAGTTTAATAAATCTTAATTAAGATTTTTCGAGAGACGAAACCCCACAAGTATATCATTCAAACGTGCTCGGTTGAAGGAAAAAATTCTGGCGCACTTTTCTTTCTTTTCATTTTATTATACGACTTTGTGTTAATAACAAATTATATCACGAGAAAGAGTTCGTTGTCAGTAACATTTAGTTTAAGTTTTATTTGTAAAAAGAAGCGAAAGAAATGGATTTCCATTGAATAAATATAGAACAGCAAAAAGAAAGAAGAATAGACCCATAACATCATTTTGATTGGTCAACAAGCGAAATTGCTAATATAATAATAAGTCAAACAGACACACATAACGCATGTAGTTAGAGAACAACATAAAAGAACGCTCACGAACAGAAAGCACACACACAGCAACATTTTAAACGTAGGTGCAATATTATCCATCAGGGTTGGTACGTTTTGCCTGTTCTAGCTGTCTTTAGTAAAAATAATTTAACTCTTTGTGAAAGTTTAAAAACTGTCAGAATTTGTAAAGAAATATCTCTGTTGTCTATCCATAGCTTTTTCTTTTATAAGAAAAGTAAAGAACTATGAACAGACAGACAGACGTCTTTCGTGTTACCAGCTGGAATCAGTCTATTATTGATAAAAATCGGCGGAATGCAGAAAGAAAGAATTTTTGAACAATAAATGAAAAAGGACGGGGTGCAATAAGAACGAGGATCGGCCTCATTTCATATCTTCTCGACAGGTAGCAAGAATGAAAGAGCATACAATTTTATGGGGTTCTATACCCTTGGTTCTGCTTTGGACCTCATATCTGTCAGAAAATCGATCAGCTTTGAACAATAGCTCCGCGAGCCCATTCCGAGGCGTTTTTCGTAATTTTCTCAGAACACAACAAGTTTGAAGGAAACTCCTATATACCATTCGATGTAGCTTTAAACGGCGAACACTGTCTATTGCTCAATTGTTAGGTACACCGCCAACACTCATGTTTTTGCCATATTACTGTTAAAAATGCCCTTTTTAGCATAATCAACGATAGTATTTCAACTTTCGCACCATGAAAGAACCCCAGATTGGGGTCTACATTATATATCGAAAGAAAGCTCTTTCTAAACTCTACAAAATGGTGGGTAACAAAGGGGGAAATAACCTCCAATTTTGCTGCACACACTTACGAAGTGTCTCTCACTTGAAGTGACACTTACGAAGTGTCTCTCGCTTGAAGTGATACTTACGAAGTGTCTCTCGCTTGAAGTGACACTTACGAAGTGTCTCTCGCTTGAAGTGACACTTACGAAGTGTCTCTCACTTGAAGTGACACTTACGAGGAAACCTTTCGAGATGTCTCCTTCCGGTTCCAGCGATTTGTACATGGATTGATAGACCTCAGTGAGGTAGTAAATACCCTAAAAGATGCGTGTTCACGACTTCTGAAGATCCGGTTTGCTGGAAAACCAGTTTTTCAGAAACTCTAAAGAGGTATACCGGGCATACAAAAAACGATTTTACACTAAAAAAATAATGTGTCGCATATGTCACAAATTGCGACATAATCATATGGGACACATTCCGCTGAGTATTTCTACTATAAAGAGAACAGTGGAAATTAGGTGTTTTTGATCTCTTATTCGATTTTAAGAATATTTTTAGTTCGTTTTGGGTGCACCACGTAATGTCGACGAGCTCAATCCGCCCGTAATATACACAGGCCTTCAAAATATTCAATTTCTCAGATCTGACGTTAACAGCGTACTCAAGGCCTCGGATTGGTTGGTTTTCGTCACAGAAAAAATGTTTAACATAGAAAAAAGGTTAAATAGACTTAGACAGGGATCTTTAGCCACGAATAACATCAATGTAAACTTGAAAGAACTTAAAAAACCCGAAAATTTTCTTATCTTTTACCTATTAGCGCCACCTATAGCTCATCAAAATTGAAGCGAAGCCGAGAAAAATCCTAATAAAAACTATTGAAAATAGTAAAACATAAAATTTAGCAAGTTTTTTAACAGAGTAGATCCTCAAATGGCCTCAAGGACTGCGTCTAAAAGCTCTTAGTAACGACGACACAAACATGCGACACGTTCTTTTGCGACCCAATTTTCTCACAGGACCTGCGACACATTTTATTGCAACCCAAAGAGCGACACAATATTTTTTACTGTGTAATGTCGTTTTCTGTATTCGTGGTAAGGTCGTGTCACGGGTAAAAATAGTTATATATCGGCCAAGTATTTCAACTATTGACCAATGTGGGCATATTTTTGAAAGGCTTATTGATAGCTCATTTTGAAGCTTGTAAAATTCTCTATCAAACGATATAGTCAGAATATTCATTTGGAAAATTTTGTTCTAACTACTGAATATGCAGGACGATCGAGCAAAGAAATCTCTATTCTTCCACATATTCAATATTTCGAACAAAATTTTATAGACGGATTCCCGTGGTCGACTGTACATTTGTTAGTTTTCTACATGTTAGACATCTTTTTGGGATATCCTGTATATTCAACACCTTTTGTGTTTGGCCTGTTCTCCAGTAGCGTAAGGTGTGAAGTGAGGCTAAGTGTAGAGTGTGGGTGTGAGCATAGTGAATATCGACATTCGACACCCAAAACAACACAGAAGACATTTTCCTCCGAACAATGAAAAAATTGCATCATCCGGTGGATGATCAATGATATTAATTACTGGGTTAAATTTTTTATGCGCATTGTTGATCACATCATGCTGATTTTGTTTTCATTTCAATGCTCCAACATCATTTATTCATTTTGAATTCAAGTCAATGATTTGTTTGACGTAAAAATCGATGAAAGCTTATTTTGTAAACAATTTCAGGTGAAATTGAGCTTTTCGCTGTGATTAGTGGATTTTTTCGATACAGCTATTTTTTATTTTTTTATAGGTTGGCCTGGAGTACCAAAAAATAGGGTAGTGTAGGGTATCAGTTGGCATACTCATAGAGGACTCTAGTTCGCATTAAGTAACTGATCAGTTTACTGGTCGATCGCTGTACTTCGGCGAATTTTCACCAAGTTCTTGTGGTGTCTCTTTTCGGTAGAGAGATCTTATTGAATTTTGTTCAGTTTTCCGTTACTCTAGATAGAGGTTTATCGAGGAAAACATTTAGTTTAAATTTTATTTGTAAAAAGAAGCGAAAGAAATGGATTTCCATTGAATAAATATAGAACAGCAAAAAGAAAGAAGAATAGACCCATAACATCATTTTGATTGGTCAACAAGCGAAATTGCTAATATAATAATAAGTCAAACAGACACACATAACGCATGTAGTTAGAGAACAACATAAAAGAACGCTCACGAACAGAAAGCACACACACAGCAACATTTTAAACGTAGGTGCAACATTATCCATCAGGGTTGGTACGTTTTGCCTGTTCTAGCTGTCTTTAGTAAAAATAATTTAACTCTTTGTGAAAGTTTAAAAACTGTCAGAATTTGTAAAGAAATATCTTCCAACAAGATATAGAAAATCTAAATATCAAAATGCCTAGTCAAAATTTGCTGCAGTAATGCTTCAGCTCTTGGAGTCCATTAGGTCGAAAAGTCTGCTACAGAAATACTTACAAATTACATATCATTCGATGCAGTCATTTGCGCTGATTCTAAATATCAAACTACTTTTCAATAAAAATGTTTTCTGAGCTGAAAAAAAATAGATTTTCCTTTTTTACCTATAAGTCAGCCTAGGAGTGTTTGCGCTAATAGTGTACATGTGTCATATTCGTCTCCGTAATGGATCCACATTCGTAATCCATAATTTTGCGAAAGTTTCATCGAGTATGGATTGTGGTTAAGTACGGCGCGCGTACTTTATTGAACACAGTTTTTCGGAAAACACTTACCACAGATAGAAAAATTCTTTTTCCCGGTGCCAACGGCCCAATACAAAAAGTCTTTTTACGAGTCGACTGAGCATGAAATCTAGTTCCAGAATATACATGATTTGTTATATTAGACGATAAGTGAAGAGTTCGAACATGTACTCCTCTTCTGCAAGTCTCCTTGAATTCACCCTGTTCTTTATGCAACATACTACTCTGTCCATGAAACGTGCGAATAACGAAAAATGAATAAAGAAAAATACCTTCGTTGTGTTTTGACATTCGTCGGTACACTGAATGCTGATTTATTGTTTACAAGACAAATGGCAATATAAAAATTAACAATGGGTGAACAGAAACATTTTGTCTAAATGAGTGTTTATTTAAATAGTCCTGTTTTTTTTCCAACAATCATTTGATTTTCATTCATTAACATTTGATGCTCTTGAAAACGTTGTGATATACGCTGAGTGACTTTTAGAAATTTTTCTAAACAAAAACCAACGCATAAACCCTAGAAAAAAAACAGACATAAAACGTTAAACGGAAAAAAATATGATAAAGGATGCAATATTCTTTTACCTCTGCTGAAGAAACCCCCGCTTTTCCACTAAAATCATTGATACAGTCATTGAAGCACACTTCGGATATGCGATTATATTCACGTAAAAATTCACGCAACTGAAACAGAAACAAAATATTTTGAGTTGGTACATTGAAATATTGGTAAAAGCATATAACACATTCTTTTCTCCAAAAAGTATGCAAATTCTTTAATGTACTTCTACAATAACTGATCGTTTAACAATGCGTACTATTGATGCATACAAAATACATTTATACTTCGCTAATTCGAGAAGTTTAACGCGTTCGTTAATTCGGTGATCTTTAAATAATGCTTTGGCCTCTTTTTCTATGATAAAAGCCGAATTTTCTATTGTATCAATCTCAATATAAACTAGAGACCAACTACTCTTCGGGAAGATTGAACAGTCGACTGACGAGGAACCTTTCCAAACTGTCTAATCGCTTTCTGGTCAAAATCTGATGGATTATAGGTTATCGATCATGCTGATTTCGAATATCGATATGAGACGAACCTCTGGGCCTTCCTAGAGTGGGTTTCTGAAAAACCAGTTTTCCAGAAACCTCGAAAAGGCCCTAAAACTTTCTCTTAACAGATCACGATTGTAGCCCACGAATTCTGATCAAAATGAGACATCTCCCACCTCTACATGGCCTTTCTTTACAAAGTTATAGAATTTACAAGAAAAGCCCTAAATTAATTTATTCTTATTTCTGTAAGACGAAAAAAAAAACTTCGAGTGATATTTGTTTTTCGATGCTTTACATACCATACGATAGAGGCTTCAGCGGCGGTCACGAATATCACTAATTCGCCTTCTAAAACCCTTTTCTCACTGAGATATCCTCAAAACACTGAGAGTATGTCAAAAACGGAAAAAAGGCTAACCTATAGAAAGAGCTCTGCCATTTTGCCAGGAAATGTCACAGGGCTCCGCGGTTACGATATTCAGATTCAGTTCTGAAAACTGAACGCCGAGGACTCTCTTTCCAGTCTCAAGATCCAAAACTCGATTTTTGGTCCAGTCCGTCAAGGTCGGGTTGAAAACGCTACACCCTTTGTCTTTCAAGGTTTTTCGAGTGGTCTTAGAGCCGATGTTTTTCCATGGGTAGATGTGCCAGAGACTGAGCTTCAAAAGAACATAGAGCGTTTTTCGAAATTTGTTTTCCTCGTCGGGATATTCGGCATTTACTGAAAAACAGCGCTTTTTCGACAAAATCCTTCAGGTCATTTGGCAATAAAACCAACACGTTTCGTCCGAAAAATCTGACAATAGAGATTGTGAGGTAGAAAATGATAAGGAATCTAATGGTATCCCATTCAGAATCTTTGAAGATCTTCAAAAGGGTCAGGACTCCAGAAACTTTCTCAAAAACCGCAAACTCCCAAAATGATCTAGATCGATAGAGAACTGAATTCTGAGTAGAATGAGACATTTTCGAGCTCTCTGCCACCTTTCTTAGCTTTGAGCTGACAATGAACATTTAAAGCTTTTCTTGTAAATTCTATAACTTTGCAAAGAAAGATCATGCAGAGTTGGGAGATGTCTCATTTTGATCAGAATTTTGACGGCTCTATGGAGGCTTGGCGGCTCGTCTCATATAGACATTCGGAATCAGCATGGTCCATAACGTATAACCCACTAGAGTGCAATAAGCCTCCTTGAGTTTCACTCAGTCGACTTAATAATTAAGTTGTCCAGATAACGAGAAAGCAGAACGCTCTGATTCATATTCTTTTCTACAAACAGGTGTTGACCAAGCGAGTTCAGACGAGCAATGACATAATTAATCTCTTGTTTAGTTTTAAGGCTCCCCTGTCAAAAAGCTATTTTTGTCCCAGCACATCCGATCTTGATAAAATTTTCGCAGAATATGAATATTCCCTGTGTTCTTTCACCGCTGCGAAAAGAGGTTTTCAGCTCGGCCTTTTTTCATCGGACTACAATTGGTCTCGACTACAATATGTGATACGTTACAACATGAAATTCAAAACTCCGTTTTTGCTTGAAATCTAGATCCCATGGGGAAAATTCGAGTAAAAATTCAATATCTCGGGAATAAAGGCGCGAGGGCACGAATCCTTTTCAGGTTTTTCATACCTCATTGAGGTCTACTTATGACCAAAAGATGGAGTCAAAAGGAGTTGGACATGTGAAATGTTCCCTCGTAAGTATTGGGTTTTCCCCAGAGTTATCTCGAAATTAAGGGTCAAAAAGTAGGTGTCCGTGCGTCCCAGATTTCTCCGCCATTTTACATACCAGAAAGCTCGGGTACATCTTAAAATGTCGCCAAGACTTGTCGCTACAACGTAGCAAGGTCGGATTTTTTAAGTTTTACCGATTAATTTTTTTCGAAAGCTGTATTTAAAAAGTTGAAAAAATTACGCCTTACTTTTTAGAAAATTTTATTTTTCCCAAAAACTAAACTGAAAATAAAAAATCTGGCCTAGCTTAAAAGCCTTCGCTTTATTTTAAGACCTTCCCGAGCTTTCTAGCGTGAAAATGGCGGAAAAATCCGGGCCGCACGAGCAGGTAAAAAAAAAGAAGAAAAACCCAATTTGGGAAAAACGCAAAACAAACTTTGACTTTAGAAATGAAGTTGTTTTTCTTCAACGTGTGGTATAGGAAGAAATTGAGAATAGTTCGTCATAGGTTATCGACTATGGTGAATCGAATGAAGACATGTAGAAATACGTCCGGGATACTTTTCTAATGGCTGAAATTTGTAAAAAAAGTCATTTTTTCTGATTTTGAGTGTTTCAGAAAGATCTCCGTAAAACCCCCCAAAACCATCGTAAAACCAACAAACCATAGTGCATTCGAAAGTAGAGAGTTAGGGCTATCTAACTAAGTATAAATCTCATAATCGGTATTTTTGACCAAAATTGCCATGTTTTGACAAGCAGGAGCCATAATATTAGATATGTTGTAATTTCTAGGATATTAAAAGTACTTACTGTAGGTACTTGATCCTCAAAACTTGGTGTAGGTGGTTGAGTTGGCGTATTTGTAGCCGATTTATTTGATCCTCCAAAACCAAACATAGTTTTAATCTATAAAAAATAAAAGACGAAACCGCATTGTAATTCACCTATGTGATGAGAACATGAACGTGGATAAAGAAACTTTATTTTTACAGAAGACGGTGTTAAAACCAGTCTTTTGTAATAGTTTCAGAATATTTCTTCTTTCTAGAAATGTTGTCAAATTAAAACCAAAAATGGCTATAATGCTTTAAGTTTTTCGGACTGGTTAGAAATTGAGCGAACATGATATTCTTAAACGATGTTCGACGAAAATGACGTTAATTTTTGTTTTTTGATTTTTAACAGAACGAAAAATTCCACATTATTTTAATAAAATTTTTAAAATACAGAACTGGAAAAAAAACGTCATTTTGATCGTACGTCGTTTAAGAACATCTGATTGAGCATCTTCCCGACTCAGGAGCCGGTCGAATCCGACGTCGGAAGACGCGCGAAGGCGTCGGATTTCGATAAAATCCGTCCCGATCAGTGGTGGATTGCATTGGAATCCTATTTCCCGGATTATGATCGCAAATTGTATGAAAACGATCCGACCGTCAGAAGCACCGGATTTACGGGTAGTTTTTCTAGCCGTTAAAAGTTTTTAGCCATCAATATCTTTCTTCTTGTTTACTATTTATTTTTGAATCAGTTCCCCGGACTAGCCAAAGGCGTGTGTGACTTCACACATCTTCGAACAGCAGTGAGTTTCGATGACTCACGCTGTTCAGTGCGAAAACTTGGAGAAAATAAATCTCATGTTTCATGTTCTACAGTGTCGTATTTATACTAAAACACCGAGAAGCGAATCAGTACAGAGCAGCAAAGGAAAGAAAAGAAAAGAGAGAGAAAAGAAAGCTATAGGTGAATGGATCCATTCACTTCCGACCATCAGATTCGAACGGTTCGCTCATAGGATCCGGTGATCCACCTTAATTCCAGACATTGGGATATAACGGAAGGAACAGAAATTGAACGGAATTCGCTGGTCGGATCCGGTCAGACGTCCGGAAATCGTCGGAATGAAACTGATCCGTCGGGATCCGACCGAATGTTTTTCACCTGGGGAGCGGATGTTCTTATAAGCCATTACGAATTAATCGAGATATTCCACAACAAGATCTCCTCTTCTTTTCGTGATATACGTTGATAAGACCACGATTGTATCACGCGATTTCTAGCAGATGACACGGTTTTATATTGCAGTAAAACTAATATCCAATCCCCTATATCCGACATGAATCGCAACCTATCAAAAATTCTGTCATGATCGGTAAAATGGCAGATATTACTTAGCATAGACAAATGTGAAAGCATGCACTTTACTCACTGTCCTCGTAGAGCTATTAATCCGCTGTTTGTTAGGTACAACACAATTGAGCTTAATGAATACACATAAACATAAAATGTCATAAATACCATTTTAAAACGTCTATTTTGGATCAAATTTACAAATCTTTTTTCGTGCAAACCATAAGTTATACAGATTATATTTACATCAACACATATTCACCGCATTCAAAAAAGATTATTTGATTTGAAATATTAAGTGGGATTCATTGTTAGCGGAACTTTATAGTTAGCTAGCAGAGAAAAAATATTCTCCTCTTTGGGTTGGATCAATCTCACTGAACTTTTTAGAAAAAACAGATATTGATGTTGTTTTATAAAATTGTGAATGGTCTAGTCCTGCCATACTTATCAAAATTCATCCCTCTAATCCAGACTTTTATACACTAAAGAGACGCTCATATCAGTAATCAAATTCAAAATATGCAAACGAACAATATCACTTTTCAAAATACTTTTATTCTATCGATGATAAATGAGTGGAACAACTTGTCGAATGAAGTCAAATCTAGCATCATTCTTAAACTATTTGTCACAGTTCTCAATAAATCACTTTATTCCACATTCTCTGTACATAGAGTACATAATATTCCAAGACAGCTCGATATTTTCTACTACTAAATTCGAACACACTTCTCACAGTTTAATACAGATCTCTATAAAAAACAATCGTTGTTCCGTTGTACTCGCTTTCGACGTCAAAGGAAACTTTTTCTCTATAAAAACTTAAGGAATGTATTGCACAATGAACCATCGACACTTTCGATTCCACTAAATATTTACACACAGAGATATATCATTCAGTTATCAGTTTCATAGAAACCCCCTAAATGTCTTGAAAAAGAGATCACTAACTCGTATCATAATCCCACATACAGTAAAACCTATATTAATGAACACATCTGTAAAGTGAACACCTCCTTATTATGAACGTTCTCAGATCCGACGGGACGATTTTTGCTGGAAATGCACCTCGGTATTCTGAACATGAACACCGTTTTCAGTTCCTCCTGCTATTATAACTTCTCTAATGTGAACGCACATCAATGTTTCTCTCTCTACTGATTATCGTCTGTCCCTTTTACACGGATGAGAGTGAAAAATTCGAAATACCTGCCAGGTTTTTCAGGTAAATAGCGCGTAAAATTTTTCAGTTTTTTTCCAAAAAAATTCAGGAGGCCAAAATACAGTTTCATTCGACATATTTAGCAGTTTTTTTGTAAAAGTGTTCATGGTACTCTGTATTCTGTTCTTTAAGGATATGATATCCTACTAAAACTAGCCTGTCTTGTTCAGTTTTTTCTGCTCGTTCGATTTATGTGTAATTCGGATTTTTAAAATAGAAAATAGAACAAGAAAAAATTAAAATATGACAAAAGTCTACTTTTTCGACTTTTTGTATGGGGCTTTTCATATAAAATCGGTAACTCACTCAATTTTAGACTCTGAGGTTTAAAAGCCTGGGTTTATGGGTAACTTTGAAAGCTTTATCTAATGAGATTTTTAATAGAAATGTTTTTAATTTCAGTAGAAATCAAAGAAAATCGTCTTTAGTCTAAAACTTTTTGGAAATTTCAGGTATTTCAGGTGAAATCTCCGCCCTGCTTTTGTACTAATACTGACTATTGTGTGTATGAAAAAAAGAATGACATCACGACACGAACTAACTTTAAAAGAAAAAATTGAATTAATTAATGATAATAAAGATGGTAAAGATCTATCATACATCACCTCTCTATAGTAAACATTTTTAAAAAGTCCCGATGGTGTTCAAAACAAAGAGATTTTACTGTACAATAAACATCATCTATACATACTTTTCTTTTTTCTATCTCCTTCTTCTTTTTTTGCTTGTTTCCTTCTTCCTACACATAGTACTAATTGTTCTACCGAATATCTTTCTGATCTACAGTAATATAATGATTTGCCGATTTTGTGTGCATCTGAAGTAGAAACTGCCTAATACTCATTTTATTTTTTTATTTTCTCTGTATTCTTTTTCGAAAGTAATGAATAACGTTTAAATCAATAACGATGTGAGTAACACGAAGACATGTGAAATTCGAATGAACTACAATGCTTATCATCACAACTTCTGATATACCAAAGGAAGATCGATATTGAACCTATTCCAAATTTCATCGTTAGTTGCACAACTACTTGTGCTGCGTGTACAATTTCCTGAACAAAGAGGAATGAGTTTTTCAGCCTAAAAATTACTACGACACATTTCAGATCAGAATCCGACTTATCAGGTATCGAGCGTCTGTTATCAGATTCCTGTTTCGCTGAAAAAAGGACATTTTTCTCCTAAACCGTATGAATCAAATCTGAAATAATAGAAGAGAAACAAATGAAATCTAGTTGTTTTTGAACGACATCTGAAACGGAAATTATATAGAAATAAAGATAGTCGATCTTTTTTTTTGGTGTTAGTTTCCATACAGTTTCTTTAACAATTTCAGTTCCTTTGCATTGTTTTTAGTAATACAATACTCAAATTTGTAGAAAACAGAAAATACACCTCATAATTGTTCTGATTTACCGCTAGATAGTTTTTTCTCGGTGACCAGCAGTAAATCTTTTGTCAGATCGAAGTCAACGTCGAACAATGAGTGTTGTTCATGCAAAACTAATTGCTTGTTATAAGCGTAGAACTTTTGTTCTTCTAATTTTCAAATATGTTCTTTCAGGGTAATTCGTATTCATTCTTTTTAAATTTTGTTGCTTTTCTCTAAAATTCTTAGAAAAAAGCGGAAAAGGAGGAAAATTGACTTGAAAAGAGGAAAAGGAGGATGAAACTGAAGAAGAATAAAAATCCGAAACAAATTAGACTAAACAAAAATAATATTCTCGGAATTCAATGCAACTTGTATTGCATTTCCTGTCGCGTTTACTACCACGATTAAACCTCGTACATAACTCTCAATGATTTTTCTCATCTAGAAAACCATGCATAACAGATTTTATTAAATACGAACTTTTCAATCTTTATTACTAAAACAATGTCTTTAGATTTTATTTCTGTATCTTAAAAATAGGTAACAAAAACACGGATAACATTCGATAATAGCATACGGACAAGAAGACATCATAGGAAAAAACATGAAATATTCAACAAATATTCGCAGTACCTGGAAGAAAATAGTCACAACACTAACAACTAAGAGTTCGACTACTTTCATTCTCAACGATACATAAAAATATTCATTATGCAACGAAATAGAAAATAAAAAATCTTTGACAAAACTAGCACAAGCTTAAATTGAAGAGAAAAGTCGAAATTATCATGATTCTATCTTTTCTGAAAGCTATTTTTTTCCAGTAAATAAATAAAAATCTTCAACAATATAATATAACAAAAAAGAAGAAGAATAAAAGAATTCATTTCATTTGTTTACATTGTGTAAATTTCAATTGTCAATTTTCCTCATCTATCATCCATTTTCCATATTACAAATTCAATTACCTTTCACTTATTTTATTAACAACTGGTTTTTATATACATGTCAAAGACACAACATCATCGATATAGAATATCATACGCCAAAAGATCAAAACATTTCCATATAGATAAATTACACAGACACAAATTAAGTCATCATCCAAATCTAGAATAGTGACACATTAATAGTACAATATTCCTTCTTTTTCATAGATCTGAAGGGAAGAGAAACTATCCATACATTCTGTCATTCTCATTTGAGCCAGTTTCCGCTGAAATTTGAGGAATCAACGGTATAATAGCGATACATTATAAAGAGAAAGACTTACTTCATCAGATATAATTGTGCAATAAACTAACAGTTCAATCGGCTCATCTATAAAGAACATTGGGATAAACGTTGATGCTTATGATTTCCTTGCTTCTGTCCAGTTTTAGCTGATCCCTCATTCTCTTCATCTGGGTGTCTTTTCAAAAATGAGTGTGTCGACATAGTTCGCTTAAGCCTAGTACAAAAATATGACTTAATATATAGTCAATATGAGAAAATTCAATAGTATAAACGATACTTGCTGTGATACTTCTCCTAAGTCACTACGTTAGATATGTGTAGACTAGAAATACCTCATCGAAAGGCATCATTTATCTGTTTAGAGAAAACGTAGGGTAGTGTGAATACTCTTTTGATTACTGTAGGTAAAAGAGTATAAAAATTGTTATTATTCTTCCAAATCTCGGGTTTCGAGCTGAGTAATAGTAAAACATGAAGACATCTACAGACACCACATAGACATCAACAAATAGCCACTGACAGCTACACAGACAACATAGAGGCACCTACAAACAACCAAAAATAACTACTACACAGACATTCACTTCTGTGTCGTACCCATGTCCGTAGACGTGGATGTCTGTGGGTGTCTCTATGCTGTATGCGTAGCTGTCAATGGCTATCTGTGTGCTGTCTGTGGGTGTCTTCATGTTTTACTATTACCCGTTTCGAACTTGGTTAAGCTATATAATAGAAATAATGATTGCTATTCCGCTGTGATACGGATGATAAGTTTTTCATAAAAACAAATATACATTTTGGCCTGCTATTTCAGTCCAAAAGATAGTACATAAGGAAAGGTCTTTGGTATTTTAACGATATATACATTACTTATTAGTCACTGATCACAATAAATGTGATATGATTAACTACCACTGTTAGTTAGTTTTTGAGTAAGAATAATTTCAATAATTTCAAATTTTAACAGTCAGAAACTTCTCCCTTTCCGATTGACTGTATTTTCTAATAGAGACTTTACTAAATCCAGTCTTTTAGAAAATCTTTTCAGCTATAGCTTGGCAGGTATCCTTTCATTTTTTCTTGTATTTACTTTTAAAAATGTACTTTTAAGATTATGTTTAAAATCTTTGTCAACACTGAAAAGAAAGTATGATTCAAAGTTAGAATTGATACCAAATTGTAATTGAAAATATTGTCTACAATACTGGATTTAGACTAATTTAAGAAAAATATCTATTCAGCTAATGATACTATATTTGTGATCACAGCGTATGACTCTAATAAATAACATATTAAATGCAACTTTAACATAACAACTCGTAAGTCGACGATAACTTATCGTGCCCAGTCAGTCATAGTCATTCCAGAAAAGTGCAGGAAACTCTGTTTACGAAAAATGTTACGCGTTTAGCGAGTTTCGAATAATAACGCGCAAGAACCTGCGAGTGTGTAAAAATAAACCGCAGGAACACGCGTATAAAGCCTTGGTTTACACGGCAACGTGCGTTTCCTGCGGTTTACACACTCGCAGCTTCTTACACATTATTATTCGAAACTCGCTAAACGCGTAAAAGTTTTCGTAAACAGAGTTTTCTGCGCCTTTCTGGAATGACTATGACTGACTGGGTGGCCTTAGTCACTACGATAATATCTCTAAAAAACAGCATCATCAATGTGTTTATAACAATACTTCATTCGACTTTTTATTGCTATATACACTGTATCCATCTAAACTCTATTTTTGAAATAATTAGCCGAGAAAATAAACAAATTAATTATTCAACATTAAGATCAGTTCAATATAACTTACTCACCATAATAAATTTGTGCTAAAAAAATATATTAATCAATGCATTTGTCACTATTGCCACGATTTCAACGTGATTGATTTATTAAGATCAGTTCAATTAATATTTGTCTTTCAATTGAAATGTCGAACAGATTTTCGATCGTATTATACAATAAATTTTTCTCATATGTGATTTTATTTAACGTACACATCGTAATCACTTGGACTGACTACAGTAGGATGTATCAATAAAGTGAAAATTCACAATGGGAAACTTATACCATCGATATGACATAAGTAGATCAGTCTCATCGCATCATTTACTATTAATCTAAAACGATGTTACAAAAGAATGTCTAATAGTGTGACTAAAGAATATTATCATTCAATGATGATGAAAACAATGTCAACTTGCCAAAATAATGGTAACAATGGCGGAGATTCAAATACTGTTAACTAATATAAGAATAAACTATCTTTCATCTTACAGAAAGTTAAAATTATATATTTACTTGAAGAGAAGCCCTATACACATATTGTATCTATTCACATTAACAAAACGATGAAGAAAAAAACAAACAGATTTTAATACCAACAACATATATATATATTGCACGCAAACAAATCCACAAAAATAAAAATAAAAAACAAAAATAGCTAATCTTTTCTTGTAACATCCGAACATAGATCGGAAGATGAAGAAGAAGAATCATTCCCCGGTTTTGAAGGCGTTAAAGAAGAAGTTATACTAATTATTGACATTGGTGACGTATGTTCAAGTTGTTTTAAATTTTTCATATACTTTTCTAACTGAGATTGAGAGCCAAATAAAGCTAAAAAGACAGAAAATAATACAATGAAGAATGGAGATACGTTCAACTGATGTTCAATAACAACAATGATTTTCAGACTCAATCAAGGGGGAAAAGTACTACAAGACAAATGTATCCATTCCAGAATACGACTATTCTACATTCTGTCATTTCTTTTTTTAAAAGCCGAACTTTTCGTCTAGTTTTCAGGTGATAATAGTAGTTAGAAGAGAAACTACAAGCGAAAGCAAACATTTTACTTTTAGACAGTGCACGTTTTTTCTATTCCTTTCTGCGTGTATATTCAATACGTGCACGGTCGAGTGTACAAAAAAAGTAATTGTTTAGTCGTCATTTCTTTAACTAACGACAAATCGCATACGGGAGAGTAGTAAATGAATAAAATAAATTCTGATCCAACTGTCACTTTTTATTCCGCTACTAATTCAAAGTCTTTACTGGTATTTAGACCCAGAATAAAAAATTTTCTCTTATTCTAGAATGACAGTCCACCATTTCGGACTGGCACTCCAGAAATTTTGTACCCATTCCGGAATATGCCTTTTCTTCATAAGTCCTAAGTCCATTCGATTTCTACATGTCCATTCTATGAACAAAAATAATCTCTGGATAAAACAAAAACGAAAAGTCAAAAACTGGTTCTCTAACCAGCGATCTCATCCAACTTTATTGTCAATTTATCTTTATCATCTAGAGAATCTTACCTAAACATAATGGTTGTTGTTTATTCTGTTGATCGAATATAAGACCGGATGTACATATTTGATTATTTAATTCATGTGAATCATGTTCAATATGAAAATAAATTTCTTCTAATAATCGACTAGTTTGACATGCGTATACTTGTTTATATTGACCATGTTTATGCCATGATTTAAAACCGAGTACATGTTGACGATTTGTCGATAATTGTTCATACAATTCGAACGATGATTGAGCAATATTTAATAAAATATTATCAAATGTTAAATGATTATGTTCAAGATTTAGAATAAATAACATGCGACGAGGATCAAGAGAGTACGATGTTTCATCATCGCTCGAATCGGCCTAAAATCAAAAACATCACATAGATATTGAAACAAAAATAGTAGAAATCTCATCTAGATATCCATCTCGAAAATAATTTGACTGAAGAAAGTGATTTTAGACAAAAAAAAGAATACCTGTGATACACCCGGTGACGACGGTGGCGAAGGATGTTGTGCGTCATTTAATAGAAAAGCGATAGCATCTTCCAAATTGTCAACACGATGAAGTGCCTATAAAAGAAGGACAGAATGAGAATGTGACTACTTGACACAAAAAGATATTATTTGACCTCTTTTGCATGAGTTAGCGAAAATCCCATATCGACAAGTATAGCCAAATTATCGGAGCTAACATTTGAATTAGATGCTGCACCATGACTCATCATTGATCTCTTACGCAATAAAAGAATCTGAAACGCACACAATACTTTATTTCAAACTAGAGTTTGCACTAGACTAAAAATCGGATTACTGTAGATATGAACAATCAAAGTACCAGAATTTAGAAGAAAAACACGGATTAACTGTACTACATATAACAAAATCTGATAAAATGCTATGTGAATGAATACTATTTTGATTTTTAGTAACGAAAAGATATAGGATAGAAAAGTTTCAACTTAAACTGGGACATTACTTTTTCAGACAATTAATCCAATTACCGAGATTACACTAGTCGCACACTCTTCGTTATTTAGAATAATAACGACCAATTTCAGTAATTGCTCGAAAAAATGAGAAGCCTATTTTGTTAGCTGTAGAAACTTCTTCATCCAATGACTTTTCTATGTTAAAACTGAAACAGTATACAAAATAAGCCTGTATTTCCAGTGCTGCGGTGAAAAAAAACCAGGGTAAGTCTGTTTTTTGAAAGTAGACAAAGACTTTTTGGGAGACTGTGCTTTGTCTTTTCTGCTATAATCTTCTGAACAGACTTTTCTCTTAAGATCTGAAATAAGCCTTTTGATTGGGAGAATGGCAAAAACTAAAAGCAGGGACTAACAGGCTGTGTATTTTTCATCTTTTATAGGAGTTTGCACAAACTGTTTAGTCTAGTTTGCCTCGATAGAAACGTGACTCAGTCTGGTGAGTTCACTTATATTTGAAGCTTACATTCGATGGTAAGTTATTTGATTATTTCTGATTCGCCAAAACTCACCATCGCCTACTTTTCAAAATCTCTGTCATAATGCTAAATTTCATATAAATATAAATAAACACAGTATAGAGCAGCGTTTCTAATAAAAAGAAATCTCAGAACTTCGACATCAACTTTTTTTATCAGATGTTGCTAATATCAGCGACATCTATTAAAAGTATTTTTGGCGGAACATAGAACAATTACATCAACTTTATCCCATGGGATACAATTGATGTAACTGTTCTACGTTTCAAATCTTCTGCGTTTGCATCGCATGATACTTTAAGTAGGTGTAGATCTCAGTACGACGACCACAAAAATCATCTTGAAAACTTTTGAGAAATATACTACAAAAGCTATTGGTTGATAAAAAACGTAAGTAACTGAGGTGGAAGCAGTATGGGGCTGAAAGGATTCAAAAGATAGAACATTTGAAACTTTCACCAAAGATAGTAATCAACGAGTCTGAGTATTTTATATAACTGAAAAACTTTTTTTGCTCTCAGTTCTTCTGAAAAAAACATTGGTCAGAGGAGTATCTCTATCGTTTTCTCCCTCTCACCCAGTCAGTCACCTATATCTTTTCAAGGGAGCGGGTGCAATAAGAACGAGGATCTCTCCCATTCCAGATCTTTTCAAAAGGCATCTAGAATGAAAGACCATACAACGACGGGGACGATTATTTGATGGAATCGGCCCCTACTTGAATTCCATCGACACATATATGGTTAGATGCAGAATGAGCAGGAGAACATTTCTAGCCACTCGGCAGACCTTAGAAAAGCTCTCAGAAAAAACTAGGTCGAATTTACTGAAACGAAAGTTTTACTCTTCTTTGTTCAACGATGACAATCCTGTGCTCCACACTTGTCCACTAGCCACGACGATACATATACCATTCGACAAAAATTTTCCCGGGCTACAATTTCCCATATACAGAGTAGTGAAAAAAGTGTCCTAGGGCACCTCGACATTTGAAATACTTTATGCAAAGACGAAGCAAGCGTGTGATTTATTCAACGGTGACGATCCTGTGCTCCACACTTGTCCACTAGCCACGACGATATATATACCATTGGATACAGAATTTCCCGCGCTCCAAGTTCCTATATAGAAAGTAGTGAAAAAAGTGTCCTAGGGCACCTTGACTTGTCTGGAAACCCATGAAAACTGAGTGGCTTATTCCACGATAAGGATCCTCTGCTCAACGCTTCTCAACCAGCCACTACGATCGATATACCACTCGATAGACAATTTCTCGCACTACAATTTAATGTATATATGATACTGAGAAAAGTGTTCCAGGACCCGTTGACATTAGAAATACTGTCTGGAAACCCGTGAAAAGTGGGTGACTTGTTCAACGGTGCGGATCCTATGACCAACATTCCTCGACTAGCCCCTACGATAAACATATCATTCGATGGAGAATTTCTTGCGCTACAATTTCATGTACGTAAAATAGTGGCAAAAGTGTCCTAGAGCATCTTAACATTATAAATACTTTCGGCGAAACCGTGACAAGTGGGTGACTCTTCAACGGTGCGGAGCCTATGATCAACGTTTCTCAACTAGCCACTAGGATAGATGTACCATTCAATAGAGAATTTCACGAGCTTCAAAATGATATATAAATAAGTCGTTTAGAAATATGCCCTCATCGGTCAATAGTTGAAATACTTATCCGATATAATGATTTTTAACCAATGAGAAAAATAAAATTTAGGCAAAAATCACGCTGATTATATCGACGCCAATAAAGAAGTGAAGATGTGATTATAAGGAACCCGCTGTCGGATTCACCGACAAATTTTGTATCTGGCGTCCAATTTTTATCCAATTTGGTTCAGCGCGGAGCAAGCACTAAATTTTCTAATGAAGAAGCTTTTGGGTGATATCTAAGCACTACAGTGTATCATAATTACAAGAACGCTCTTGTTTGGAAAACCTGACTAGGCATGCACCAAACCGATAGTTCGGTGACCGAACGGTTCGCAACCGAACATGTGCGATCACCAGCTTTTACTTAAAGCTCAAAAACAAGAGCGTTCTTGTGATTATGACACACTGTAGTGCTTAGATATCACCCAAGAGCTTCTTTTCCCTATCTTCAATGACTGACCCCACTAGGATTGCCACATCCAAATTTCAAAAACCAGGAGTTAGCAGGAGATTTTTACTAAAAAAACAGGACAAAAACCAGGAGCTTTTTATTGATATCAGTAATTCCACTATTCTGGATTGAGAATTGTACATTAGAAATAGAACAAAATGCTTTTTTTTGGTCATTTTTACATTCTTTTAAAACTGAAGAATATGTCGAACTCGTTAACCATTCGTTTTTGAATTTTGACAAGTAGCGTTTAGTTACTGTCGTAAAAGATTAATAGAGTAATTGTCGATTTTTGAATAATTTTGTAGTGGAAGAGAATCAGCAGTCTTTTGTCGGTTGTGGTAAAGATTATGGCAAAAGATTTTCTTCTAATATATTTTACACTTCATTAATCTCATCTTCTTGCAATGAAAGCATACAATACATACACAGTGGGTACTTTTTTAATTAACAATGAAACAAGTTCTTGCCATAGAATTTATTTATGAAATTGGTAATCTTTCTTAGTTTTACACACCACCAGCAGAAACAACGTGTTTTCTTATTGATTTTTTGCG
>CAJNOQ010003257.1:0-20861 GCA_905250885.1 Didymodactylos carnosus | reverse complement strand
GCCATCCTCTTTCTCTTGACAATGACCCTAAACTATTAGGTTTACGTCTTTCGCACGATCTTAAGTGGTCTACCCACATTAGTGAACTTGCTTTGTTTTGCAGGCGTATGCTAGGAGCCTTAAATCGAGTATTTCGAGACGCACCACAAGCCATTCGTCTGACTCTTTACAAGACTTGTGTTCTACCCAAAACTGACTATTGCTCAGCAGTTTACGACTCGAACTTTTCCACACATCTTGCTCCACTTGATTCTCTTCAGAAGCTTGCGGCGCGCATTATTACCAGAAACTTCGACTCTGAAACAGACAGTGGTACTCTCCTACCCAGCTAGGACTGCCTGATCTTACAGTGCGTAGGCGCTATTTTCGCCTTGTTTCTTTTTACAAATTATATAACAACCCCTCTCTCCTTAATCGTCAGTTAGAAACACGAGGTCACTTCGCCGTAGCAAGAATTCTCAAGCGATAGAAGTGCCTGTACCACCTACGAGACAGTGCAGTCCTCTTTTTTCTGGAGAACTCCTAAGGACTGGAATCCTCTATCAATGGAGCATATAGTCTCAAAACCGTCTCTCTCTGCTTTTAAAGATGCTCTCAAATTCTTTCTTCAAATGTGAGACTAATGATGTTTTTTGTTTATCAATATTTGTACTGGTTTTCTTGTCTTGCTCTTTTGTTCTTCTCTTTACCATTTTGCTTGTATCTTCTCTCCTTCCTCTATGGACATGTTGACAAAGTTATCTGCCTAGATTCCTAATCAAACGTAGTTTTTATTTTGTTACAAACTTTTGCATTCAATGTTTTTTCTTTCACGTATCCATGGCTATGCCAGAATAAACTGAACTGAACTGAACTGAATGTTTGTATCTGCTACGTTTGTTTGACACGAGGGCATGAGGATGAAAAGGAAAAAAGAAAGCATATTGACTCATCTGGATAAAGAGAATACAGAACAAGAACAACTATTCGGACGATTTCTCTTTTTACTTCATTGCACAAATTATACATAGTCTATAGTCTTCGTATCCGTTAATCACCTCATCCATATTTTCTATATTTCTATATGTATTTTTAACATAAAAATTGGATACTATCGTGGGTGGTAGAGCCTATTCTTGTGTACACATGTAAAAATTTCCTAAAAATCTGTGTTAGCTTTCCACGATTATCAATTTATCAAGCGAACAATAGAGTGATCCTTGTACATGAACAGATAAATTAAAATGTGCTCTTTAGAATCTGGTGATAAGGTCCGTTTTTAATAAGGAGTTCAAAAACATGGCTTACGAAAACTATGGCATCCAGGTTGATTTTTACCTAGAATTAAAAATGCCATAGCTCACTCAATAGATATTAGAATGAACTGAATGCTTCAGGATGTACGGTATTTACTTAATTCTATTTCCTATTAAAAACAATGAAACATTTAATTAAGTCTAAGAGATATCCGAAAGAGATTTTTCTACAGAATTTTGAATAATGAAATAGTTCTACATTATTCTCATTTCATTATTAATTTATCCTGAAGTTTTTTTTCACAAAATACGATAAGACAAATTTCCATGATGATACAGGAGTGTACGGATGGTACAAATCCGAGAAACTGTAAGGTTCAGCTAATTCGAAGTTTGAACACTATTTTATTTTTGAGTTTAAAGCAGATAATCGAATAGAGCAGACGGAGACAAATCCGAATATCACCTTTTTTCCTGGAAAAAACGTTGTCTTCGTGATGAAAATTGCGAAATACTGAAAAATGTCCGAAATGCGGAAAAATCTATGCTTTAGGTGTTTTGTTTGTAGTTTTTTCTAGTTAAAGTTTGGAGTTTTGAAAGTTTTTCTGAATCAGCGTGTCAAACTGCATATAATAACGTATCTTTGAACTTCCCCACATCGTAGTTAGCCTTTGCAAAAAATCCGTTTCTAAGAGAACTCAAAAACGAGACCCTCCACTCAAAACAGCATCAAGTCTCTTGCCTGAAGAGATGAAGCCTTGTTCACACGGCATTCGAACCAGCTTGAAGCGGAGAACAAAATTATAGCTGCAGATTTCTGATTTTTTCCTTTCTTGTTCAGATATTTCGGTTTTCTAGAAAATCAGTTTTTGAGAAACTCTAAAAAATAACCAAAACCTTTTCTTAATGAAGCATTATTGGAGCCCGTAAATTTCTGATTAGAATGAGACATCTCTTATCTCTACATGACCTTTCTTTATAAAGTTAGGGAATTTACAAGAAAAGCTCTAAATTAATTTCTTATTTCTGTAGCTTTGAGCTGACAATGAACATTTAGGATTTTTCTCAGTAGACATCTTAAGGTGGTAAAAAAATATTTTTCTGCAATGTGCTAATATCTGGAAGTATTTTGACCGTCAAACTGAACAAGAACCAAACTTTTTCTGATGTGAAATGGTTCGGTAACAGATTATATAAGAAAAGTGAAAATTTTAATTAAAGCTAATATCAACGCGTTTACAACTTTGTCAATGACTCGAAAAAAGTTGAGCATCCTTGGTTAGCTGGAGAATTTGAGCATCAATTATAACGGGAAGCCCCCTCCCTGATGGATAGGGCCTAATTTTATTCTCAAAATTATCATGTTAACGTATAATATGACGAATTAGTTATCAAATTTAACGTGTTTACATTTCTTTCGAATTCTCAAACTATTTTTTTTACTGTTATCTTTTCCACTGGTGTTATTCTAGTAGTCAATTGTTGTGTTTTAGAAGGTGTTTTAGCCGCTTTTACTCTCTTATGATATGATGTACAAGAATCATCAAATTTTTCTGTTAAGTTTTCTGGATGTAATTTTTCATAATCTCTTAAAAAATTCCATAGTAACATTAATGAATGTTCATTATTTAGATTTTGTTTAGCTAATTGAATAATTTCATGAATAATTGGCATCCAACTTAATTGATAGCGATCCCAAGCAAAACCAAATGTTATTGCTTGTAATAAATTCTGTAATGTTAAACGACGAAATGAAATATCTAAATGCTCTAAATGTGAATGTAATCTATCGTTGAGTACCGTCAATGATACATTAAGTTTATGTTCAATGGTATAGCCCATGTAAGCATCATCTGAAAGACCCGTTTTTACACATTCATTCGGTGTGATGGATTTATTAATGTAAAGTCGTAATTTTTTTAATAATACTTTAGAATAACAAACACCACCACCATACGTAGCAAAACGAAACTTTTGTTTTAGACCATGAATTCCAAGTGGATGTGTACTTGTACGACCAATATAATACGGTATAGAACTATCTAATTCACCTAAATAAGAATATAAATTATCTAAATTAAGATATTGATCATCATCGAATCGACACATCCAATCAAATTGATTATTGTCCTTTGTTACATTATAATAAAATTCAAACTCATTTGCCGTTTTACAACAAAGATCAAATTTATTATGTGTTTGTGGACAATTAGTTAAAATAACATTTGCAAATTTATCGTAGGATGAATTTTTAATATAATGATCAGTTAACAAAAAAATATTTTGTTGATTTTGTTTATCTTTGTAACGTGATATCCAACTTGTAAGTAAATATTTCAGACGCGATTCACAATGATGTGATGTACGAACTATAATAAGTGTTCGCTTAGCTATTGGCGTAGAGTATAGTGAATAAAATGATGAATGATGTTTTTGAATAAATGAATAGGATTTTTCCAAATTGAAAGATATTGTTAATAAGAAAATAATGACAATGAGCCAGCTAATTAATAAATCACGTTTACAATAATAACGAGGTTTACTATATCTTCGGATAAATCTGGACGATATTAAATACATACATAAGACTAATGAATGATAATGTTAATATCAATCTAAAATTAGAAAAACAATAATAATGAATTCAATAAACCACTTTTGATCATATATGATTATCTATTTTAGAGATTTCATTGGAAAATGCTCTATAATATTCGATGTCACATATCTATTCATATCGCTAAAACCAAAAACTTGTTTTTTGCATGAATTTAAGTGAATAACACAAAAAAGAATACAAAAACATAAGTGGCTTAACCCAAACAATGATTACAAATCCGAAATTCTGTATATTCTTCTAGAACTAAATATTTACAAAATTCTGTATCAGTCGAACTAATACAGAATTTTGTAAATATTTAGTTTTAATCAAAAATTTTGTAAATATTTTATTTTAGAAGAATATACAGAATTTCGGATTTGTAACTGTAGTTCGCGTTACGCCACTTATGTTTTTGCACTTTATTTTTTTTTGTGTGAATACGCAAAAAAAACTTTTGCAATTTCTATATAGGTAAACGATGAGAAATCAAAGTGTGGTAAACAAGTGAAAACTCAATCACCCAGCGAAGACGTCAGTCTCTGATACAGAAAGAGACGGTGAAGGAAATTAAATGTTATTGCTGATAAATGAGGAGAATTTTGAAAAACTAGTTCGAAAGATAGTAGATAATAACTCGGCTTTAGAAGAATCGTCACTAGTTGTAGAAGAATTATATTGTACAGAAGCTTGTAAGTCTGTAAGTCTACAGAATCGTGATACTGTTTTAACGCTGACCAAAATCGTTTACTGTTCGAAAAGTCTTTTATAACACTTTTAAATAAACGGTTTTTGTCACTACGAATTGAACTAATCGCGCAATTCCGAATTTTTTTATAGATATTAAACAAACGAGATGGATGGTGTTTTGATTTTCTAATAGCAGCATTTCTTTTGCGTAGAAGATAACGGGTGCGTTAAGAAAAACCGAGCGATCTTTCTTTGACACAATACGAATATTTTTAATAGGAACACACTGCTGAACAATTGTCATAAGATGATCTTACCACAAGGCAAATGCGTGACAGAGGTGGACGATGGACTATCTTTAGCTCCCTTGCGGGAATCCGCTCGAAAACTTCCTGCCTCGTCATCGTCTCATACCTCGCCAAGCTACGATAAATGTACTGCGCGGGGATCGCTCTGTAATCTTTCTGCTCGGTCGCCGCCCCATCCGCCGTCAACTCTTGATAAACGTTTCCTCTGACACTTCCTCATCGATCTTCCTGAGTCCGGAAAATCTCTGCTAACATAAGCTATTCATTGTTTCATCTTGGTTCACAAGAAGAATCATCAACTTATTATAAAAATTGGTCAACATAAACAGAACATCTTTCGCTCACAAGAAAAAATGTCCTTCGCGGGGTTCGCATCGTGAAGTTCCTTTCTCGCTATCACCCCATGCTCCGTCAAACTTTCAAAAGTCTTCCTTGCGGGATCTTCTCCGTAAAGGATTGCGGAACCTCGAGAGGATCCTCATCCATCGCTCACTTCTAATGCATGATTAGTATTGTTGCTTAAACAAAAGACTAGGTCTATAGAATATAATTTTGACGCAACCTAACACATATCTATATTTGCATAGTCATACACTTGACGAAAATCGCATTCAGATTTTACTTTGTATGGAAAAGAACAAGACAAAACGTGATGAGGAGATTGACCTAAAGGACGAAAAATGGACTTACGAGGAAGAGGAAGATTAGAAGAGAAGAACACATTGTTAATAAACGTATTTTTTATTGTAGTTGATACGAAAAAGCACTGGTGAAGTCCAAAATACCTGTTAAAGAATATAAACCTATATGAAATTTGAACTTTGACTTGGTACAATTTTAATTTAGTTCAGTTTAGCTTAAGGAAACCACCTGACGAGACTTTTGAGAGAGGTCGAAACCGGTCGTGGCATCTTCTTTGATTTTTTCAGCTAGTAACTAATAAACGATTGTAAAACTAAACTAAATTAAGAATGTAAACCTAGCCCTTTGGCAACGGGAGATGTATGTATATACGTCCGATCTTCCCACTAGGGAGAAAATTTTCAATGAAATTTTTTTTATTCGAAAACCGAATGTTAAGTATGATATTAGACCCAGTTTTGTCTGCTGATCCCAAATATGTTATTATTTTTGCTTGAAAATATAAGAGAAGTGAAAAGGGCGCAAAAAAAGTGAAATGGCGACCGTCCAGAGGTCAGTGTGTAATCTTTTTGACAAAAGTTTCACATACGCTTTTCGGAATCATAGGTTTCTATGATTATGTTTTCATGATTAGGATGTACATTGAATGCAAATTCTATAGTATAAAGAGCGACCCTTAGTGCCTCACCCTCACTCTTCTACGTATGTTTCAATCGTAGATGCCTTTGATGCGAATTTGAAGTTAAAATGATGCTCCTAGGCTGAGTTGTGAATTTTTTTCACAAAGGAGCTCGAATTTTCAACAAAAAAAACGCGAACTTCGCCCGTAAAATAGCTGTATTTCGCTGACTACTAGCCGCCAACCCACGAAAGTCATATCGTAGATAGAGTAGAGTCGTGGCTGCATTTTAGTAAAAAGAAAAAGTTTGGGTCTTCCTTAAATCAGGAGCTATTGATATTTTACGGAAAAGAGATAAATCACTTATATCACACGAACCATCCAGTAAAAGAGGCCCAAACTTGATGAGTGATCTGCATTCTGTAAGAGCTATGAACACAAAATTAAAAACCCCTAGCCATTATGATTCTTGAATTACAGGAGTGTCGCTACTTTTGCCCATATATGGGCTTCCCGTCACCAAAGAGCTAGTGATGCTATCGGTCTAACTGTACGAATAAAGAATAAATTTCAATATGTTTTCACTCAGAACACATGCGATCGCGATCAAGTGGGCTCTCTCGAAGCTCGAGCAATCTAGCTATCTTCGTTATAGCCACGTCCATCGACTTATCGCGAAAAAAATCAATTTGCAATAACCTCTCTGCTACTGACGGTATTTTCATTTTTTGAATATAGAACTGTCTCATTTTAAATTTAAATGTATTTTCGAGGCAGTCTAGTTCTTTAAAGTAAAAAATTGATGAAAATAAAGTATTATATAGTCACCTATCCATTGAAAAATCTTATTAATGGAATGGAATCAATGAGTTTGTACACAATAATCGTCTCTATTAACCACTAAGTATGAAATTTGTCCAATTAAAAATGGCTGAGAAAAGGTAAAACGAACAAAATTTCGAGGACGCTTTCAATACACCTGCTTTAACTTTGATTATTATAACCTTATCACTCTGAAATGTGGTGATGTTGAAATATTGATGTTACCTAAAGAGGAAAGGTAAATGTTTCTGTTCTGCCATATATTCTCACATCTCGACATAAACTTACTAAGTAATTGATTCAAAATTTCAAGCGATTATTTATCGTTAAATTTGCATATGCTATGTGTATGATTCTTTATTTCTTATTTAAACAACTTTCTTACCTATTTAGATTTTGTTCATTGCACATGTTTTTTTCATTCTATTCATAGAATTTATATATCTTTTTTTCTTCGAAAACAGTCGTTTTCGATTTACTGAAACTTCTAAAATAAACACCATCATGAAAGAAGTCATAATTGACAATAAAGTCTGCTATTGTTTATTCAACACTTTCAGCTCATTTTACATTACCGATATATTTTTTTGATAGAGACTTTCGTTTCTTTTTAACATATCTGTTCTAGCTAAAGTTTGCATGACTGTGATTTCTTGTGTTCTGATTCTTTTCTTTTTCTTCCTTCAGTCGAACAAAGCGATTGTTTATATAGAGCTATATGCTATATAATTCTGATTGGTGTTCATTTTTATGAAAATTTTTTTTATTAATTACTTTAATAATTATTTTAATTATTTTTTAAGTATTTTGAAGACTCTGGTTATTATTTTATCGGGAAAAACAACAAGTAGCTCTAACTGAGCTATTCACTGGCGTATTTTAAAATACATTAAGGGTGTCCTCCGCTCTTTTTTGTGTGTATAGGCGTTACATTCATTTAAGTTTTTCTTTTTTGTAACATCCTAGACACCTAGACACATTTGTGTTAAATAAAACTGATTGATTGACTGATTTCACCTTCTTGGCCCAATCCTCAAAACCCAAATCCTAGATTTCACGTAGAGTTTTTACCAATTTTTTAATATTTCGACAAGGAAAGCTCATCCATAGAAGAACATTGGGAATTTCCATTCAGGTCCGCCCAATTTATACAGACATAAATCCGTAAAAATGTCGACACTCTTTTCATGCAGAGCCCAGCGAATTGCATAAAACTCCCCAACTCTTCCGTGCAAAAGTCATATTCTACATGCCTTTTTAGAGCTGTCAAGTTTCAACCTTCATTGTCGAAACTTGACAACCTTTACTAGAGAGGCTCTCTAATAAAGCAACTTTGACCTTGATTTTCTCTAATTTTACAGAGCATACACCACTGTTGGACATACCACACGAAAGAGCAGCTCGAATAGTACACGTACTGGTATTAAGAACTTATCCTGCTGCTCTCACAAGGGCATGGCAACTGTCACAAAATGGGAAAACGGGATTGAGTATTTTATCTCTTCCGAACGCAAAACAAAACGAAAAGTTCTTTTATTACATATGAAAATGAAGTTGAAGAGCAGCCTAATCTCATGGAAAAAAGAATTAAGTCAATACCTATCTTTTTCTTTGAGTATGGCGTCCTCTTTGAAGACACCATTTCATAAATAGCCAACTTGCGGTCCCTCTAGCTCCAAAAGTCCTCAGTCGAACGTTTCCGTTTGACTCTCATTTGTAGTACTCATCGAGTCCTACAAAATGGCAGCAAAGATTTTTTTGGCCTGCTTCGTTTTTACCCTCGTTTACCTGTTGTCACAAAAGTCAAAAATATCAATTTTCATGTTTTCGCCTACTTTTCACTCTGTTCTTAAATTTCAGTCGAGGCGAAATAGTTGTTAAGTCGTAATCCATCTTATTTTTAACGAAACTAAAACAAAATTGCTTAAAAACAGTTGTAGAGAAAAACTGTTTATGGAACGCTATTTTCTCAAAATTTTATTAGTCTACTTTTGTCCAAAGAGAGTCCATATATTCGATGCGAGTAAAGTATCGGTGACCGGACGATAACTTAGCGAGAAACTTATAGTCATAATAGCCACATTCGTGGAACGTAACCAATTTTCTTTTAGTTTAGCTAAAAATAAGATGAATTGCGAATTAACAACTATTTCGCCTCTACTGAAATTTAAGAACAGAGTGAAAAACATGATAATTTAAAAAATCTATCCTAAAAATCTATCCTCCTAGTGAAAGTACTCATACTATGAGTACAACTTTACTCATAATTCGTCCATGAGTACTCATATGAGTTCTTCTAACAATTTTTGAGTATTGTTACTCGGTGAGTACTCAGAAAATATTCATTCACCGTTTTGTTTTGCTAAAAGGAAACTGTATAAAGAACGTGGAGTTTAGTAAAGAAACATAGAATATTCATATTATTTTTTTCTCGCTGGTTTCTCTGTACATAGTCAGATATGGACTTGTCTATGACTAGACTTGTAGCCCAACTCTGGCTGCCTGAGATCACTCCTCTATATGAAAATACTAGATGAAAAATATTCAGGAGCTTTTTACCAAAAGTTATATTCAACAATACTCAAGCATGAATACTTAAACTCATACCCACAATACTCATTACTCACTCATGTATACTCCACGCATTTTTAACATGAGTACGCATCTGACTACGCACACTTGAGTACATTCACTAGGAATTCCTAATATGCTTTGTACACGCACTACCGGTTCACTTTTATTTGATTTATTTGATTTAAATATTAAATGTTTTGTCGAGACAAATGAAAATGAATCAGAATTTTTAAAGGCAGAACAGAACAAAAAAATAATAAAGACATAAAATGTATTTTTTTTATGAAGCTTTTCGTAAAACGTTCATATTTCAGTTAGAAAAACGTTTCAGAACCTAATAATGTGGACTTAAGGGTAACTTTGGATGCTCTATCGAATGAGACTGTCAAGTAGATAGATTAACTTACGCCCAGGTTATGCACTATCTTATTCATGATCGATATTCTCCCGGACTCTCTCTTAAGTAAACGAATTAAAATTTTTATCATCCTACAGAGAACGTTCTATTATGTGGCAGATTTCTATATTTTCGCCTAGTACTTTTATTAATGACTGTGCCAATTTTACTGTTGAGTGTGCCAGACAGAACTCGATGAGCTCTAGTGGATGGTGGAATTAGTTTTCAAAAATATTGTTTCTTTAAGTTTTAAACTGCAAAATGCTATTTTTTTCAATGCGACAAAACCCCCAAATTTTATATTGTGGGCTAATATGTTTTATGAAAGCTGTACCACCTCTGCAAATAAGTGTAACAGATAGAACTCGTCGAGATCTTTCGAATGGTATATTCACTTTTTAGGTATATTGTTCCATCCAATTGCTACAAGCATTTTATGAGTTTTGTCCTTGGAAGTCACATGCTAAAATTGATCTTTTGACCTAATATTCACAACGAAAAGTGTACCAGTTCTAAATTTAAATGTGCCAGGTAGAACTCGACAAGCTCAATCGAATGATATATTCATTATACTGTTTCCTTCAATTATTACAAGTACTTTATTAGTTTTATTCTTGTTCATAGTTTATCAGGCCCACACATACTTTCAGTATATATCAGTTGTATCGAAAATGATTTTCGAATGTTAAGTTATAATATAATATAATTGTATTACATATCGTACAATTATATGTTATAATATATAATGATAATATAATTATATTAAATATAAATTTATCTGCTATAATTTATTCTAAACATAAACGAAAAAACGATTTGACAGTTAAATCGGTTCCCTCGCAAGTAAGACCATATGAAATAAAGAATAAACTCTTTTATAAAGCCCCCAAAAAAAGTTATTATCCATTCAGCGAAATACCTATAGAACTATCATTCAGTAATAATAATTAATTGACCATTTTCATATTCGAAAGTGTGAAATATATTTAATATTGAAGAACATTTATTCAATACATCCGCGCTCGATTTTTCGACTAATTTTTTCAATGAGACAAAAACTCAAAATTTTGTATTTTCACCTAATATTTTTATTGATGGTTGTGCCACCTCAGCTAATATTTTCTTTTAAGAATGATTTGAACAACAGTCATTTTGGTCATATGACAGCCTCTGAAGAGAATGCTTAACATTGTCAAAAAATCTCCCTTAAAAACTCAACAAAAAGACCACAAGAAATAAAACAAAGATCTAAAACATTGCTATTTTATCCATGTGCTTGTTGTGTATGTGACTTTTGTTTGTTGTTATATGTACTTATTAGTAAAGTCTGTAGTTATGGCCATTCGACACTGATCCCGACATAAATTTAATTTTCTGGGAAAAAATGCTGTTATTATTAGATAATATATTAATATTAGTTTTAATTAGTTTAGTTTAACAACCGCTTATCAGTTACTAGAGACTCAAACAGAAGTTATTTCTGAAAAAATCAGAAGAAGGTACCATGATCAGTTTCGATCTTTCCCAAGAGTCTTGTCAGGTGGTTTCCTTCGAGAAAGACAGAGTTAAGGCATGCCAGTCAACACAACTCAGTCCACACCGTGCGATTATGTTATTGTTCCTTGCTCTTATCGAACAAAGAATGATGATTTTCACACGATGAGAATGGAACACAATATCATCGGCCACTGAACATATTCTACTTCTCTCTATTAAGTATTTCTTTTCATTCATTCTCCTCACATAAACTGTATCTAGTAACTTTCACACAAACAAACATTGAGACAAATGTGAAAAGCACCATACTTATGGTTCGATCTTCAGAAGTGGTCAATCCATCCTCTTACTAGTCACGCTCGTTCACAGTGGAGAAACACAAATTAGTCACAATTTTCCGTATTATATATGCGAGTTTGTGCGATTTAAGAAACTTTTTAATTATTTTATAATTTACTAAAGTTGGTTATATTTTTCTTTGTAATAAAAGTCGTATGTTTGTTGAATAATAAAAAACGAAAACATGGAAAAAATCAGACGAAACTATTTGGCAATACTATAGAACTGTTTTGTTTTTTTCAACCGAGATTGTAGTTGATTCTTTCAAATCTAAAAGATCTAGTATATCTTTTTCTGCTGAACATAATACTAGATTTATTAATCTATTATCAAACATTTTTGATCATAAATAATTTTTTATTAATTTTAAACGACTGAGTGTCCTTTCATTTAATGCAACTGTAACTGATAGTGATAACATAAATACATAAACGCGATATAAACGTGGATATAAATTTTCATAATTATTTTTCTTAAATAAACTTATAATATCTTTAATTGTTGACATGTAATGGCTCAAACTTCTGACGAAGCTTCTTAATCATGATCGATTAGATATAATCCATCAGTTTTCGAGGCTACAAATAGTCACCGGGTGCCAGTTCTGAGGTTCGTAGCAAATCTGATAGAACATCCGAACCGCGGAAAATCGAGGTCTCGCCTGACTCCCTTTTGGAAGAAGAGATCTTAGGCTAAAAATCAATACAATATTATTGAAAAACTTTTACACACAACATGTATTTTCAAAGATCTCCTAGAGAATCTGTTTCAGAAAACTCTTTTGGAAACTCTTTTGCCACTGAAAACGATTACGAAACTTAAAAGGGTATAGAGAAGTGCAACCATTTCTAAACCTTTTTAGGTTTCGTAGAAGACAGGGTGCAGTACGAAGCCATTTAAGTGCATAAATTCTAGCATTTTTTTTTCTAAAAAATTTTTTTTCTGAGCAAGCGGACCATTTCAGCAGCTTAGGCGTGTTTTCATTGTATAGGGCGGCGAAAACTGAGCCCAAAAAATACCTGAAACTTCTGTAATTTTTGATTTTTCAAGAAAAAATTATGAGGAAACAACATAACGAAGTAAGCAAATGCACTTATCAATCGTTTCAATGCACTTAAAACGGTTTCGTATTGCACTTTGTCTTCTACCTGGTACATTTAAATTTAGAACTGGTACACTTTTCGTTGTGAATATTAGGTCAAAAGATCAATTTTAGCATGTGACTTCCAAGGACAAAACTCATAAAATGCTTGTAGCAATTGGATGGAACAATATACCTAAAAAGTGAATATACCATTCGAAAGATCTCGACGAGTTCTATCTGTTACAATCGTATTTAGAATTGACACAGTTGTTAGTAAGAATATTAGGTCAAAATACTGGGCTAAAGGGTCATAAAATACAGTATTTCACTCTTAGATTGTTTTCGAGTGGATATCTTTTAGATTCAAACATGCCATTCGATAGAGCTCGTCAGGTTCTATCTGGTACACTTATTTGCAGAGGTGGCACAGCTTTCATAAAACATATTAGCCCACAATATAAAATTTGGGGGTTTTGTCGCATTGAAAAAATTAGCATTTTGCAGTTTAAAACTTAAGGAAACAATATTTTTGAAAACTAATTCCACCATCCACTAGAGCTCATCGAGTTCTGTCTGGCACACTCAACAGTAAAATTGGCACAGTTGTTAATAAAAGTACTAGGCGAAAATATAGAAATCTGCTGCTAACTTCCCTATCTCGTTCTATTCTATTTTCATATGAGTGACGAATAAGGTTTGCCACTTTTTCCTTCTTTTGTCCTTTTTTGTTTTTTAAAAAGCTTGAACTGGTAGCTTTAACTTTAAAACTCTAGTTATATTTTCGTACTACACTTATGGATTGTGACGAAATACTGGATAAACTCATTTGTCTTGATTCAGTTAAATAACAACTGCTTATTTGATGGCTTCAAGAGAAAGAGTAATAGACAGCTGGAAAATTAAAAAGCTTCTTTCTGGGGAGTTTTCCGGTTGTTGAAATTTTCAAAGTGGTAACTCTGGTAATGAACCATTGATATTTATCTTTAGTTACTTAAGTAGAACATATTTCAAATGTTCTTGTATAAGTTGTGTAAAATAATAAAGACTAATTATATGTACGTCTAGGTAGTAAAACTAGAGTTGCTGTTAGAAGGAGATATGGATAATTCTCCTCCCGATCGAAGAGGACCGTTGAAGAGAGGGTATTCAGATACATTACAGAATACTCGAAAATAAAGACAGAAAACATCAACATTGAAAAAGAAAGAATTTAAAGTAGTGCCTGCTGTGGTGAAGCAATATCAAATGTAACAAAATTACAACTAAATAATATCATAAAAACACGAATGGCACACGCCAAGATTGAAAATATATTTAAAAATAAACAAAGTTTATTCACAATACAACCGATGGATATTACAACACTCAATAATTTACTAAAATCAATTCTAAAAGATGCATTTGCTGAAAAAGATTCCAAAAATGTGTATGTCGCTGGGCAAGTTTTTTCGCTCTGTCCTGCCGCCCTGTCCTGTCTTGCCCTGCCCTGTCAAAAAATTCCTCATAAAATTTTTTTGGCCCTGCCCAGCCAGACAGGACAGGGCAGGACGCCTGCAGTGCAAAAGAAAGTTTTTCTCCTTAACCTAGAAGACTTTATATTCAAGAAGCTCATCACAAAGACTGGATGTGTTTCTCGTGCGTAACAGAATCTTATTTTTATTAATTATCAGTTTTAGAAAAGTTGGCTGCAATTTTTATTTTCACATATACGAGAGATCTCAAAATTTTACTTAGAAAGAAGCTTGAAAATCTCAAAAATCAATCTCTCTCAGGGCAAATCAAGGAATTTTTTGTTGTCCTACCCTGTTGCAGGGCAGGGCAACAAAAATTTATCGCCCTGTCCTGCAACGGTCTCTGGTATGTACCGAGTAGTATTAAGAATGTACTAGACAACAAAAAAGTAGCATTCATTAAATATATTAACGTTGAGGTTTCAATTCAAGGTAATAAGAGACATTGAAAGTTCATGGGTTTCATTTTGAAAATGTCGAGAGAATTCACTTAAAGCGGGAAAATAAAGCAACAAAGACAATTAAAGTGATATTTGTTGATATATTAAATCAATTCAATCAAATTCTAAGCAATGTCCTGATTATTTGAAAAATAAAGAAAAAATTCAAAAAACCATTGATGAATATACCACTGGATTAAATCAAGTACCGGATGATTTTCCTCAATTACCGTCTAGTCAATGATCGAATAATTGTTCACCATGATGAGGAAAAGATGGAAGAAATGTTCGAGGGATTATCGTCAACGATTATTCATGCATTATCATCAGCACTGCAACATATGACATCCTTAATAATGTCAGCTATAATGACAACAAAAGCAGTCAAGGCGCATGTTATTGCTTCAAATTATGCCTCTATGACTATCAATTAATGATGCTCAACAAACCACCTTTACGGACAAATATTACATCAACAAAAAAGACACAAAGATAGTCACAATCCAAGTCTAAATCAGCAGTTCAACAACAGCTAAAAAGTTGAAGCAGTGGAAAAAGAAGAACAATTTAAAAAACCTAACTGCAGTTCGTCTTATTCTCCCCCAACTGTGGAAATGGAATATTAGTTATAATGCAAAACAAGTCAATGCCGTTAACATTCTAATATTTCATTTATTCTACAAAATATCTTATTTTATTCTAAACTAATGCGATTTACTTATGTCAGCATAAATTCTATGAAAAATATATAAAGATGAATTAATTTGACGATGTTGATCGTTACTCAATTAATGAAACAAAATTAAATGGAAAAATGACATCATTCTCATTGATGGACTACAACATATTCAGACAAGATCGAGATCATAGAGGAGGTGCTCATTGCTGTTAGAAATAAATATCAAACAAATCTTATCTACAGCGGGCACATTGAGAATAATGAATTAGTGATTGTGGTGGTGAAACTTAGAAATGATAAAAATCTAGTGATTGTTTCTGTGTATTTATCACCAAAAATTAAATTATCTGTTAAAGTATTGTTAAAAATTAAAAATTAAAATAATAATTATTTGGTTATAGCGGATCTAAATGTAGCGCATGTGGATTTAGGATACTCAAAAACAAATAGAAATGGGAAAATTTTGTACAATTTGGCAAAAGCTCATTCAACGCAAATTGTCGAATCAAAGGAGCCAACATTCATACAGGAGGGATATGCTGAGAAATTAGACTGGATATTGACAGATGTAGAAACTTCATTATCATACTCCAATTTTCAAATGGATCCTGTATTAGACACGGTTATGTCAGTCGTCACTGACATTCCTTCCTTTCTCTACGTTTGCTATTCGTTTCTCATGAATGTTGACTCAGTTCAGAAAAATAAAAACGTCGACATGACCAGGAATTATACGATATCTCTCAAATAATGCAAATGAAAGTACAGGAAAGTCCCTATTGCTAGTCGTCAAGAGTATGATCCGTTCAGTGTTAATATACGCTGTATACATCTTTCTCAACACTGTCGATGATAAATACTAGGACAAAATACAAGCAATAGAAAATAAAGGTTTAAAACATGTATTAAACGTTACCTCCTACTCTTCTTGGTCATACATACGCCAACAGCGCTAACAAGATGAAATTAAAGAATATTGTAAGAAGTAGACAAACAAATCATCTCAATAGAGCTATTCAACAAACCAATATGAACTACCACTGACGTATTGCTCTCCTTAAAAAGAGAAAAGTTGAGACTATAAAAACAAAATATAATAAAAAAATCATTGTATAGACATTTTTTCTGACAAAAGATCTTCGGTTATCCGCCTTTTCTAATCGTTTATTATTTATAATAAGCCTTTTCTCTACTCTCTAAAAAAAATGGTATTCCGGGACGGGGAAATCAAAATTGGTTCTTATTAGCAACAAATGCAGATACCCTTTTTTTCGGTTTCGTAGACTTAGACAAACTTATTTCCTTCTAACGGTCTTATAGTGTAAAAAAGCTAATCGACAAAGCCTGAAGATCAAACAGAAAGACTAAAACAAAATAATTACACTTCACAATCTAGAACTTCTCTTCTACTTCTAAATTTTCTCAGTAGCTTAAATGAAAACAAACAGACAAAACGATGATAGAATAGAATCTGAAAGACGGATTATCATCAGAAAATCAATGGTTTGCCAGAGAAGGTTTCAACAAAAGCTAACGGCGCTCATCAGCTCGCAAAATAAATGTTTGTTTGGTTATTGTTTTAAGTTTGTACAAGGCAGTCGCTATTACCATTTGATCGCATTCATCGCCTCTTCTCAATTTGCGCTGATATACGCATTTTCATAAACAAATATTTTAATGGACTGTCGATTCTTATTCTCTGAAGAACAAAAATATGATTTACGTTTTTCAGAAAGCTGGGGAACAAAAATTATGTTCTCTGAAGAACAAGAATTCGGTTTTTGTTCTTTATAAAAATGAAGAACTACTTTTTCGAAGAACAAAAACTCTGCTGAAGAACAAAATCGAGAAAATAGGCTGAAGAACATATATTCTGTTCTTCAGTTTTCAAAGAACACATTCGTGTTCTTTACCATGTTCTCTAAGGAACGGAAGAATATAGATTTTTAACAGTGTACTTTACAGTTATATCGGCTAACGAAATAGGGCATAATCTCGTCTAGAATTTGTTCAGAAGAATTTACAGTCAAATAGTTATGATGGACTTCTCTTAATTGGTGACTTCAATGCTCATTCTTACATTATTCGATTAGATTATTCTTTTTATACGTATAAACCTATGATACTTTCACAATCACCAATCTTAAGGTCCAGATTTTGGTTTCGGATCAGAGAAAAATTCATAAGCTATTTCCTCAAGAGACGCTTTGTGCACATAATCCAAAGTTCGAGTAAGATTCTCTTTCAACTTTATGATACATATTCTGATTCCTCGTTTCACGGTGGTCACAAATATCACCTTCCTAGTCTCAAAAATCCTTTTTTTCGTGGCGAAAACTTCGAAATATTGAAAGAGTCTCAAAAACCCGAAAATCCTTCGCTACAGAAAAGCTCCAGTTTTTTCGACTTCATTTAATTTTAGACCTTTGAACTTCCATTTTTTTGATTCTATATTCAAAACTGGACAAGAAAATAGTCTTAAAACAATCTTAAAACTAAATGTCTATTCAGCAAGGACGTCCGAACGTAGGGCTCTCAAAAACGGTGCACAATTTTGCAGACCTAACACAGGTTTCTGGAGACCGTACAAATTAAAAAAGTTTCGATTATTGTTTATGATTGTTATCCTCTCACCGTAGTTTTTCCTGTCTTTCATATTTCTATAAACTTTAAACAAAAAAGTGTATTATCTTTTCTGAATGCACTTTCCCCCGTCACATCACGTCATTCCGTTAGGACTTCCCATGAATCAACAGAAAACCTTAGTTATGATACTCAAGCTGTAGCGAAACTTTCGCTCATTAAGAACAGCAAAAAAACTAAATCAATATCCGCTGCATTCAGATTCAAATACTTTTTAAACTCCTTCTCAGATTTAAACTTTTTATACTCCAAAATCTGCTTCTAGTTAGACAACCATGTTTAACCGAAATAAACTCAGAATAGTTCAGAAAAAAATGATCAAATCATATTCCTTACTCAATATAGGAAATTTCCTCTTAAAAACAACGCTTACACGATAACCACACATCAACTTCTATTTATGATCAATTACAGCGACTACTGTCAATCGACGCAATCGTTTAGAGGGCTTGATGAGGCGAACTAAAACAAAAATTATGGTTCATCAAGAAAAATTAGAAGAATTTTTGCGTTATGCTATGCGCTTTCAAGATGAACGGGTTACCTTCTATTCGAATTCTAACTCAACTGATAATCCGCTAAAACAAGCATTAGTGTGTGTGTGTCTCCATAAGCAGAACATTGTTGCTTCACTTATAAAAGTCAAACAATAGTTGTATATATTAGATATTAAAGATGTCTGCGCGTTTTAAGCGTCATATAATTTTTCGATAACGATACTATTGTATTTTGTTGGAACGTGTGCCGTGTCAACAAGATATAGCTTATTCGAGATGTCTCAACTACCAAATCGCAAAGAAAATTCAAAATTAATTTTCTTGCTGCTAGAAATGACATTCAATGGGAACAAAAAGGGCTCATTATTATTAAATTAGTAGAACTGTGCAGACGACGAATGTAGTTGACTTATCGCCGAAACAAATCATGTATTTAGGTACCAGAGAGTGACTAATGAATCATTTGTTTTTTTTACACTGCACCAGAGAGAGAATATGTGCATATTGGAAAAAAATGAAGTGAATTAACGAGAACTCGAGTACTGAAAAGATTATAGTCTATTTTTGTTTAATGTAGTCAGTCTATTAAATATTGAGAGAATTTAGTCGTTCAATCTCAATTTTACAATTAAATTACTTTTCTATATTTCCGCTTTAGTTTCTTAATGAGATAACTCTCTTTTCTTCTTTTCTCTTATTCTTTCAGTTTGTGCTAATAGAACAATTTCTTTTTTTTTCTTCTATTAACATGATTATTGACAACCAAAGGGTTGACTTATAAAGACTAAAAATTTTTTATCATTTTGTCATTTTATACTAAGAATTGACGAAGAGAAAATCTGACGAAGTTAAGTTACTATTCATTTTTTTATTGATAATAGGCCTGCCTGTAACTGTAAAATCTTACTGTAAGATTCGAGAAATCACAGACTTATTATAGTGTGTTTCAATATAAGGTAAAAACTAGTCTTTTTTATTCGCATGAATACGCACGAAAATAAAAGTTTAAATGTATAGGAAGCTATTCAGAGACTGATTTTAATTGAAGCGCAGCAGACTACCGTAATACTTAAATGGGATAATTCAGATGGCATCATTTTTCAAACCACACTTTTTTTAGAGAACAGGTGTGCTTACATTATGTAGAAACAGTTTTAACGCGTACATCTCTAACAGTTGATTTTTGAGCAGCATGGCTCAGTCGGCAGACAACGTACTTCAAAGATACGGAGTTCGAATCCTGGCAACGGCGGTCGCGTGGTAGTCTTGGATAAGCTATCTTATGCTGTCATTGTCTCGGCAACTTTGGGCACAGATGCAATGGGATAACCTGATTTCAGTGGCCATTGGACTAGGGAGATGAGATTAAAGTTTAAAACAAAATAAATCGGATGAAATGGTTTAAAAAGAAGCATCTACCAAATTCACCGGTTATGAAGAAATCTATATTTTACAACTGAAGGAAAAAAAGAGACTATAAACACTATCATATTTTTGCCACTGTTGATTTGTGTCTCAGATTGCGCTGGAAATATGCAAATATCATCACACACTTTTTAATTTTGTTTTACTTTCGTGTAACGAACATTGCATTGTTTGTTTTTATAACCCCAAGCCAAAGAATCCTATAATAGGGTCTCATAGGATCCTATTAGGATTAGATACGATTATACAGGATCCTTACTAGTATCATATCTCCCACTATCGTAGTATCATATCGACTTGTCGAGTACTTGACAAGTTTCCGCACTTGATTCGCTTTGGCCAAGTACTTCGACGAGTTAATCACTCTTTTGCTTTGCATTGATAAGTTGTATATAAACGTCACGATATCGAGCAGTATAAACTTAGAAAATAAATTTAAATGTTTCTACTGAGTTGAACAAACTTAGAATTCATGCGCGCATGCGTTTGCTCTACAAAAGTAGAATATCATTGCAGAATATGTACAAAGTATAAAATAACGATACATGAAACAACTACTTGGCTGAAGTTTTTCAAGTAAGTTTACTTGCATTGGATCAGTCAAGTGCTTAGCCAAGTACTTGACAAGTAAATTAAAGTATCTGCTCTACATTTGCAGTAGTCTCATTACTTGTACCAAGCACTTTTTCAAGTACACTTTAACCGATAGAGTCCCTATGTCCACTATAGTGGACATAGCCTTGAAGTTATATTTTAAACAAATACTGAGTGGAAGAGGCACTTATTATATGTATTCTTGTAGCTCATAAAGAGCTCTATCTACTAGCAATATTAATTTTTTAAAATCATGTTTATATAAG
>CAJNOQ010003256.1:0-20870 GCA_905250885.1 Didymodactylos carnosus | reverse complement strand
TTTTGCAAGCACTCTAGCGGCAAGGGAAAGCATTTTGGAAAAAAATGTCAAGAGACAAAAATGTTCAGGACACATTTCTCTATCTGCTCTGATAATTTGAGAAAAATCTGTGACAGTTCATTGAGCACGCTATGCTGGAAAAGTGCGTTTCTATCGTGCACTGCCTCTTATGTTCATACGAATATACATAAAATTAAACCAAATTGTTTGGTATTGTTATAAACAATTAATTTCGTACAGATTTCGATTTATTGACTAAATTTGCTTCAGTGTGATAGCATTAAACAGATAAAATTTTTTTTTCCTTTCTGTAATAAGCATCGTCTTATTGTTGTTACCCATACAACTACGTGTGTCAGCAGAAAGAAAAGCAAAAAGAAATAACTAGACAAAAGTGAATAGATTAAATGTAAAAAGCCTACGTAAAGCATTATGTGCAAACAAATCGTACACCACAATTTTAATTTCCATTTCCATTTGCTCCATTTTAATTTTAACTTCTTAGTGTTATCTTATTGAAGAGCATTTAGTTGAAAAAAGACATCATTTCAGTTTCTCTTTTGAAGACAATATGAGTCCTACTCGAGATACTCGGACTCGCTGCAAGCCTGAAGACAGTATTCAACATTTTCAAAACTTTCTTTAAAATATCTTTTTCCCTACAGAAGTACTATGAATTGAAAATTTCAAAAAATTCCCTGCGGTCATCATTTTCTTCCCCGAGCGCCGCTCGCACTGAAGACATGATTCTGAACTTCTGCGTTGATCAAGAAGAATTTTACCGAATGCGAGACGTGGCCTGATTGTACAGTTAAGATACTTAAGGATGTGGCAAATTTTACCGAGATATCCCGGTAAAATAGTAAAATTCTTCGATTTTCTTTAGGCGCAAACAAGGAGTGCCTCGGTTTTTCTAACATTTAGTTCGACTAACCACCGAGAACAATATTCAGTAACATAGCAATGTGCGATTTTTCCCTTCATGAAACTAACTGATGATGCGAAACTTTATCGATCAATCTCGGCTAAAAATGGGTTGTATTCTTCTGTTGTCCAGTTCTGGCTCCTGTTGCAATCATCATTAAGCAAAGAAAGATTTTCTATCGAACCATCGTGAATAAAAGTGAAGTCGCTATGTTAGCTCACAAAAACGCGATTGAAGTCGTAGTGTAGATTATCGATTGATCGCAATTGCTTTTCAGTCACAATTTTACATTATGAAATCACGATTTTTTTTTCAATCGCCATGAGTTGTGACGGTTCGACTAAACGATCATGGTCCGACAATCGCGATTTTGTGATCGAAGTCGGCGATTGATCATTTTCACTATCGATTAACTGGTTCTCAATCGATATAAGAAACTTCATGGGATTGCCCGCCAGTGGTGACGGTGGAACGAGCCAAGAGATCATGTTTCAACCAGTAAACTCTGATAATAGATCGTCAGAGAAAAGAAAAAAAACAATCGAACCTTATAATTGCCTGGATGATATCTGCGAATTATATATAGCACGCGATTGTGCCTTTTGTCGTTAGTAACTATGCAAGATGCAGACTATTTCAAGAAACTCCCTATGAATTATCACTTATTCTGGTGTACGACAAAACAAAATTCAGTTGTGTACAGAACAATACGTTCATGTCTTTCAATCGTCTTCTAAGGTTTTGGGTTTGTATGTCATTTAACTATTATGTTCACCGATTCTTTAAGTGAATTACGACTTATTTTTCAACTTGGGCAGTAACAATTTTATTCGGCTGAATATAGATTCAGATATCTTTTCACCATTAAAAACGTTGGGTAAGAACTAGGAACTTCTATTCATCAGTCATTGATTATTTCTAATGTAGATCGTTTTGCTCAATTTTTCGATGCTCACCTAGATATGGCTTGCTGATATGTTCTTCGTCACGTGCTTCAACGGTATTGTGTTCGAATCTCGGTGCAAGCAAGTCATGTAATAACCTTGATCAATTTACTTCCGTCGTAGTACCTAGGATCATCTGTCTGGTGGCATACTTGCTGCGTTCTGACGTACGATACAGCTACTCCGGCTAGTTCTCATGGCCTTCCGGAAAACTATACGTGGTTAGTGAGTACGTATGGAAGCTCTAGTAACTGGGCGAAAGGACTCTGTCCCCGGCTAACTTTCTCATCAGAGCTGCAGTTGATGACAAGTAACGAGATGATGACCATGTCAGAAGCTTGCTAACTGTAGGGGAGATATCGAACTATTGAAACTGACACTTGACTGCACCTTATACCGGTAACGGTAGCCTCAAGGTGGAGTATTCTTCCTTCATCGTTTCAGAAATGGTATGCTGAAGAAATGGAAGCACTGAACAGGGTTAACAATGAATATTGATCTTATCCGATAAAGAGATTCACTAAATGATGGTCTACTGATGTATAATTAAATGTTTTCAACTGTGGGTTAATGGTACACTAACGTCTACAACTGTTTCTTTTCTTGTTGTAATTACGAGTTTACTATTTTGTACCTTTAGATTATATGATTAAAATAAGTATCATATTCTTGATTTGAAAAGATTTAGTCATTATACGCTTAAATGAGCATGCGACACCAATTTTTCTCTTTTTCTTTACTATCTAATCTCATACAAAGAATAGCATTGACGCATTGTTTGTTTGGAGGAAATAGAACAATAATTATTCAAGTACAGACGGTAAGCAACAGTTAAGTTAGATGTACTTTGCGTCTGCTATTAGTGAAGGATGACGTGTGTAAGGTTCTTTCCATACTTTGGGTGCCATTTGGTTTAGCTTCTAAGTTAATATATGTGTACTAATCATTTGCTTAGAGCATGTGATGGCAGTTACTAGAGAAACGGGAGCTTTTCCCATACCATTAGTTAGGTTTTTTGTTACAGTTAAAAAAATAAGTACTCCGTCGTGCATGCCTTAAAATTATTTTCAATTTGATAACACCTGCTTCTTTCTTTATAGTTTATCTTATATTTTTTAAATTCAAGCAGTGATTATGCCATTATCTGCTGTCGCTGCTGGTGCACTATGTTTCATCACCATGATCAGTTGTGTACCAGCTGACAGTTTCATTAGCCAGACCGGTGTAGAACGCGACGTAGTTGCCGCAAGAACACGAAATGGTAAATGTAATTATGATATAGATGAAAAGGCACTTATTCACCAAGGCTATTATAAGAAAGTATTTGAAGATAATTTTAATACCAATCTTCATAATTGGAAAATCTGGACTGGTGGAGCGTACAACCAAGAACTTCAATATTATCAGTCATCTAATTTAAAAGTACAAAATGGTAAACTCGTAATTACAGCAAGAAAAGAAACAGTTAAAGGCGCTACTGTACCATCTAACCCACAGTTGAAAACATTTAATTATACATCAGGAAGAATCGAATCTAAAACCTATTTTACACCAACTAAATCCTTCTCAAAAGTACGAATCAGTGCACGTATTAAACTACCTTCTGGTTATGGTATGTGGCCAGCATTTTGGACCTATAATGATCCATGGCCAACAAAAGGCGAAATTGATATTATTGAAGCGCAGGGTCAATATCCATTTCAATACACAACAAATTATTTTTATGGTAGCCAACCTAACATACCGCAAACGGATGCAACTAAAATCACTTCTCTCATTACTTCAAATGTGAGTCTTACAAAATGTTATCACGTGTATGAAGTGATATGGACAAAACAGAGTCTAATATATTTACTAGATGGAAAAATAATAAATAAAAAATCGGCCAGCACGCCTGCAAACAAATACATTCCCAGTTTATTTGGAAAACTTCAACGGATTACTTTGAATGTGGCGGTAGGAGGTAATTATTTCGTGAATTTAGATCCATCAAAAATACATCCTGATGCCATGTATGTCGATTGGATTAAAGTATTTACATGATATTTGTACCATTATATAACGGAGATATATTTTATAGTGAACAGTCACTTATTCGAACACTAATGAATGGTGTATAAGTAATAAACCACTTTTGCTTTCTTTTTTTGGGACACTTACTATAGTTTGAAGATCCCATTCTAGACTCATTTGACAGAAAATTCTCCATTCTTCAAAACCCATTACATTCTTTCATTACATATTATTTCATTATTTAAAATAATAGTGTATGAGAATGATGCTTGATTGAGGTTGAAGTCAAGGTCTATCCAGTATGAACGTTTTGGACTCCCCCTTGTGAAAAGTTCCTAAATAATTTTGCAAACCTATCTAGTTTCTTTTACGAAGAGATGATACCTACTTTTTTACTTCAGTAGAATCGCCATTAAACGAGCTTTAAAAGTAGGAACTGCTTATTTTTCATTTTGCTTTGACACCGACAAAAATCACTTGTAAATCAGGAGCCCAAAAACCGAAATTCTGTCCGTCATTCTCTATTTTCTTTATTAGAACTCACTTTTTATGCAATGAAAGTATTCTTTTCGGGGTCAGCCTCTAAACTGAGTCGAATTATATACCTTTTTATCCTACTTTTGTTTTCTTCGAATTTTCAAATCCAGAAAGTGCTGAGACTTTCACCAGAAAAAGAAAATCAACGAAAAATTTCTAAACGTATATCATTCGACTCAGTTTTTGACGCTGACTCCGAATAGAATATTTTCATTGCATAAAAAGTGAGTTCTAATGGAGAAAATAGAGAATGGCGGGCAGAATTTCGATTTTTTGGCTCGTGATTTACAAATGAGTTTTCTCGGTGATTAAGCAAAATAAAAAAGGAGCAATTCGTACTTTTAAAGCTCGTTTAATGGCAGTTCTAATGAAATAAAAGTCGGCTTCATCTCGAAATTATTAAGCGGATCAGTAACGGAGCTTCTGCGAATATTATGTTTAATGCACGTAGCGATTTTTGACAGGTAAGAGCGATCTCGTCGATGCGTCGAGCATTTTAACTCGTAAGAAAAGCCTAAGAGTTAGAAGTTTCTTATTGAAAAATAGCGCAACCGATGCGTAGTTATTTAGTAAAAAATAAGCCATAATTATCTGTCTTTAGAAACATGTTGTACATACTTTCCACAAATTTTATTGATTTCACTGATGTTATGCCAGTTCGCAATATGTAACAGATTCATTTTTCATTGAATGTCAAAAAAACGAAAATTTTCGGTCGACTTTTCTTGCAAACATCTGGAAGAAAAGAAAATCAGTCAATCTTACAGAATAAGTTCTAGAAAAAATATCCACAGACAATCAGAAAAGAAAATATATTTTAATAAATACTGCATAAAATCCACAAAAAAGACTAATAATGAGGGAAACTTTCTCTTTACACGTATGAGAAAACATGCGTTCGAATATTGTCTATATACAATGTATTTTTCTGAGCATTTAAGCTTGACTCCAGGTAGAGGTAGTACGTTTCAAGAGCAAGAAGAATTGCTGCTTATATGTATGCTGTTGTTACAAAAAAGGTTGAATATCGGTTTGCTTATTGTGGCAACACGTTATCATGCACGCGCACATTTCATGTGGGGCAATTGTCGTCTTGAAGTAGGTTTGGTGAGGCAGTTAGATTATACTGTCCTAAGCACTGGTAAATGTTGACAATTAATGTCTGATCTTTATTAAGATTTATTACTCAGGTGACGGTATCTTTCTACAATACTTCTTAACAGCTGCAACCCATCTACATTGCTGTTAGGCCCTCATATCGAGCTGTCCAATGGAAAGTTGAAATGCTTACTTTATGTGCGAATCTGGTAGTGCTGCGTTGTTGTTAGGAGATCGGGAAATTTTTATTTTCATAGACAGCATTCAGCATTGATTATTGAAACGAGTATTCGTGCGGCTAACCGCGGTTAGTTGTCGGCTTTTTCGTCAAATAAGTAATATCGGTTTAACTCTTACTATGAGCACTTTTTCTTCTTTTCAGCTTTTACACTTTTGGTTCCTTTTCTTACGAATTTGAACTTTAATGTGTTCCATATCGGGAAAATCGTGGATTAACCGCGGTTCCTCACCAGCGATATTTTGTGGTTCAAAAACAGGATGCAGTGTAACGTATTCATTGAGAATAAAGAGGTTTGGATAGTTTTTTTCAAAATTTTTGAAAGTTTTGTTAGAAAACTGAATAGTTTTTGAGACATTATTGAAAGAGTACGATGAGTTAAAAAACGTTGGCTTACTCCACATTTTTTGGCAAAAAAAGTAATTTAGTCGAACATTAGCGTGTTGAAGAGCGTGCCCTCGTTTGCCCGAGATTCCGGAAACTGATTAAAAGGTCAAATATCGGTGTGTGTACATGCGTTGACTATGCTATTCTGGAAAATTAAGTGTACCGGTTATGTTCTAGTAATTAAAAGACAAGGGTATACAATGCAAATGACTTTTTCTCTGCTCTACATTTTAAAATTTTATTCAAATGAGGCGAGTTTTTTTCCTGTTGGAAAATAGAGAACAAGGAGGCGTGATTCTCACTGTATGACCTTTAAGAATATTACAGAGTCAATCGTGTTCTAATGCACTTAAAACCTTAAAAATGTTTCATGAACGCAATCAGATCAAGTTTCAGATACATTGTTGTTTTCAAACGAAAAACTATCCATTCTTTTTCAAACACTGGTATTTACGTTTCAGCACCAACCACGTTATTTGGTAGACGTTCCACCGGAAGCTCTTAAAAAACAATCAAACAATTTTTGTTCACTTTATAGATTCTTAAATTTGCATCAGTGCTACTCGATGTGTAACAGCTATTTCTCTCAGAAACGTACTCACGTTTGAAGAAACAAATGAGAGTATACGAGTCAAATGTTTAAAAGTCAAACTAAAAGTTAGGGCCTAAAGGTTTGGAACACCCTAAATCCATTGCTGACCTTAATTTTCTTCAAACTTGAATTTCGTGATAGGATTCTGGAAAACGAGGATTTCGAATTCAGAAGTTTTCAGGATATCTTAATGAAGAATTATTAGAGGATCAAACCGCATTAGATTCTTAACACTTGAATTCCCTTGAGACAGGGGTTTGGCGACAGCAGGAATTGTGAATCTTTAAGAAAAAGCTGAACGATTATGGCAGAAAGGTGAAACCGGTTTCAAGTTTCAAAATTTTTTTGGAAGAAAGGTCATGCAGGAGAAAATAAGAAACCCCAAAAGCAGATGGGTGTACAGGATGGTAAATAATATTATTCAACGGGGGTAACGCTATAATTCTAAATCGAACATATGATGAATTTTATACCAAATGAAAGCCCGTGAAAAATGGGATTTAGTAATGCTAAATAGTAAGACGCTGAAGGACTTTCGTGCATTGAATTATCAAATGTTACGACTTCTTATCGACACAAAATATTATAACGGGTGTGTCATAATAAACTCGACTAAATGTTACTGCATATTATTCGTACGTTCTCTTCAAACAAAAAGTCTTTTATATACCAAAAGATAGAAAACTGAATTCTCTACAAAACCTACTATCTGAATCTCTGAGAGCATTTTTCTTGTTTGAGCACCAATGTGATTGGGTTAAGATCAATAAAAGGTTTTAAACTGCTGTTGTGAAGTGCATCAGGATCAATCTTTCTTCAGGCACTTACAACAAAAATTATGTATTCCGACGTAGACAGTTTTTGCTTAGATAAATATAATAAATTTGTTATACTTAAGAGACAGCTCATGAGAGTGCCTTGTTTGAGATATTCTGGCACGGCATCTGACCAATCTCAGATTTTGCTCTTTGTATGCCAGTTCGAAAGAGCATGTTAAATAACTGAGAAAGTCAAAGTATTTCGTTTTGAAATTGTTTCCCTAAGGAGAACGGCTTACAAGAAGTTTGACGTCATCGATGAATATGTATTTTTATTACAGCTTTTATATAATTTTCAATTAACCTCACTTTCATTCATTAGTTCACCAATTTTCTCGTTTTGATCTTTTCATTCTACATACTCACGTGACTAAGAATAAGAAAAAAATTATGCATTTTCTTCAATTTTTCTTCGTTTTTTTTCTTCTTCGCTCCTCAGTACTCGGTATACCGAATACCGAAAGTACCGATACCGAAAATACCGACTTTTTTTGACTTGGAATTTTTTCATTTGAAATGAGGTATTTTAGCATCCTGGACAGGCAGAACGTATAAACAACACTCAGCTGTGTATTTTGAGCATGTGCAGATAGAAAAAAAAGAAAAACTTTGGCTTTAGAAAGCAAACAAAGCTCTTGTTTTTTGTCCCTGATTCATTCCGGGTGTTCAGGACGCTAAAACATCTCATTTCAAATGAAAAAATCCAAAAAATTCCAAGTGAAAAAAGTCGGTATTTTCGGTATCGGTATATATCGAAGTTCGGTATTTTCTGTATCGGTATTTCGGTATGAATACCGATACCGATGCATGCCTACTCAGTACCATAGATGAAGCAAAAAAAGCAAAAGCTCACATTGTCGAGAATCGAGTTCTGAATAAAATATACAATTTTGATTGTTTTTGCTGTATCACGAAAAATTTGTTTCGTTTCATTATGATGTTTTACGCATCCATCATCATGAAGAATACCGCGCGTATTTAAATTTTTTTACAAAGTTAGACCAATTCTTATTGGGTTCGCTATTCTTCTAAAAATTCGTCGAATAATTCACTATCGTGGTTTCTTATTGTTCGTTTTTTAGATAGACATTATAAATGTCTAGAGTAGCAGCAGTTAATACAAAAACGTCATCGAGAAAGAAAATCATATAGTCGTGGCAATCAAATCAAAATCCACAGAATGGGAAAGAAAGAAAGAAATGGAAACAGTATTCGGATTTAGAAAATGCATTTATTAAAGAAGCATATCAGAAGAAAGAATAGTGCAAGGTACGGTTAGATGACTATATTATTACTTTTAAACATGTGATGCAAATAAGAAAAGACGATAGACATAAACAAAGACCTATGAAGAGAGAAAAGATTGAAATCGCACAACGTTTAATGAACCCTGACTTGTTTTCAAAGATTTTTTAACATAGTTCAAGCAGGAAAGTTCGGGTTTGTTTTATTTTAAGCTAGACACCTGATTACATGGCCTGACATGGGCATCGATTTTTCAATTAAGCCTTTATTGGTTTTCCACGCAACCAATAACCTCCAAAATCGGAAAACTCCTTCAGGGTTTTCTAAAAATTGATAATTTGATAAAAAACTAAGGCCTAATTCAAAAATCGGCGCCGGTCAGACGATGTAGTCTCTTTCCCTCTTTTAAACAAAAAAAGAATAAACTCTCTATGACAAACCGCTATAAAAAATCTTGGGAAATACTTCAGGCGTAACTCTTACATAGAGAAAACGCTGTATTAAACGCTCAATTTTAGAACTTCTAGGAAAATGTCTGTAACTTTTTGATGCAAGGTCATAGAGAGTTGTGCGAGGTCTTATTTTGACCAGAAACGTTTGCCATACAAATCTGTATGTTCAGTAAAATTTTAATTATATAAGAACCCAGGAAAAAGCTATTATTTGAAGACCCGGTTTTCCAAGGCTCCTAGAAATCTTGCTCAAAATCTTCGGAAAAACACTTTTGTAATCAAGAGCGATACAGATTCTGAAAGTAGACTATCTTCCCAGGCTATCTTCCCATGTGCTTATCTCAAGACCGATGTTTTGACCGAAAATCACCATTTCTGACGTGAGTGGGGGGCTTAAGGGAAGAACGATTTTGTTTCCTGAACCACCGCTACCAAGGAAATCATTTATTGACGGTATAAACTTGGGATCTGATTTTATTGATGAATGGAAGAAGAGAAATTTAGCATTAGCTCATAAAAATGATTATCCAGAAATTGTTGAATAAATTGTTAAAGGTAATATTTTATCTTTTCATTATGTTTGTTAGATCAGAAATTCTATTTGTCTCCTCTTATATTATAAAAACTCAAGGCATTTTACAAGAAGGTAAATTATTGCATAAGGAATTCGAAGCTCAACTAATAGCTGATCGACTAAGAAATGTGAAAAATAAATCAGAGGAAGAAATTTTTAAATGTACTACGCGTCTTTATTCAGTTGAATAATTTTTGTATATATTAGTTAATTCAACTTTAAGAAACGAATATATGTCTAAAATTGATAGATTGAGTGCTTATTGTTATTTGTTGCAAGATCATTTATTGGACGTAGACGATGATAGAGAACTAACTGTTTATTGTGGTTGCACTCTTAAGGATGAAACGATTGAAGAATATAAACAGGCTGTTCGTAAAGATATTAGATGATTAGCTTTTACATCGACATCTAAAGATCGTGAAGTAGCTGAAATTCAGTAGTGGAAATACATTATTTATTATTAGTATACCTATACATGATGTTTACAATAACTCTCTAACTGATATATGGTCTCTTTCACATTATATGACTGTTTGAAAACGACGTAGAGCTTAAATCTTGAGATTTTGTTTCAAAATTGAACCTAAAAATTAGTTGATTCATTCTATGTACGATTTCGTTTTACAATTTAAAATTTTAACTAAAGTTTATTGCTAAGGTTATGATGTATGTAGAACAAAATAGTAACTAACTTTGACTTCTATTTTGTGAGGAAGTTTAGATAAGACTAAAGTGAGAATATTCATCAGTGACTATAATGATTATATACGAATTCGAAAACATACCGTGGTTTCAGAATAACAGTGATCTTGATGAACAAGAAATACTGTTAATAGCTGGGCATCATTTCTGTGTTGATAAAGTTGAACGTGATTCGGAAAGTGAAAAGTATTTAATTTATCTTACAGGATGGTGTTAATTTGATTTCATTTATTTATTACGCACTTTTTGTGTATCAAAAAAGCTTTTTAAAGTTTCTTTTTAACTTTTTTATATTTATTTAAATAAAAATATGTATTTTCTGTTCTTCGTTTGTTAAGCACCTCTCCGTAATGTTTTATAAACTTTGCCTAATTAACTTTGAGATAAATAATCACACAGATTTCATTAGACCGATTGTAGGGAGTCATTTTAACTATATAATAAGTTGATGAACCATCGAATATGTTTTACATAAGCCATTTGCTGATACCAGTCGTGTAAGTTTTTTCGGTAGTAACGCAGGCAACAGTTCAGTTATACTATTTTTATCGTTTGCCATTTCTCTAAGTATGCATATGCAAAATGATATTTTACAGATTACTAAAAAGTAAAATTCCTATCCTATTTACCTTAGCTGTTTTAATACTCGGTTTCATCATTGATATTATACAAATTCAACAAGTTGATAATGATTGTTTATATGATGAAATTCAATTCGGCCACATTAATCCACGTTTAATCTATTATATTATTTTTATCATTACATAATTTTAATTCAATGGCTACTTTCATATCATTAAACTACAACTCGTCTCCGCTATAATAGTCCTACAGAGTATGTATGACAACAAGCATTCTTGCTTTATATGATATGTACATGTTTCATGGATATGAGTGAAAATTAAATTGTGCCCGATTATTATTCGGTAGCATATTGAGTGTAACGGATCAAATAGCCGTAGTAGTTCTATTGCTTGATTTCGGTGCATGTAAATCTCTAGCATCACTAATTGCGTTAGAATCTCTATTAAATGATGGTTGGGCTTTTGTGCTATTTTTAGTATTCAATAACATTTTGACTGAAGATGATCATAGTGCAAAACATATTGTTATTGAAATTGTTAGATATACTATTGGTAAATTAATATAGAAACAGTGTTCATATCTCACTCTATTCTACGAGGTTTAGCATTCGGTCTTATTTGTGGTCTAATTAGTGTATTTCTATTAAACAGAATTAATAATGAGCCTGAAGTTGAAATAACTCTTACATTTAGGTATATCCTACTTGGTATTTTATGTGATTGATGCTAAATTAGACCTATCAACTGTACTCGCACTCGTTATTATGGGTAAAAATGCATCAGGATTTGAATACCAAAATATATAGTATTATGGAATATCCAAAATAAACTGACAGAAGGGTCTGTTGACAGATTAATATTGAGTCTGACCTTTTCAATCTAAAGTGGTTGCAACACAGTCTGTTCCGACATCATGATACATCTAGAAAAATAACTTCAGGTTTATTACCACAATCATTCAGATCTTTTTTTAAATTAAAAGAAGATGATGAAGGAACTTTTAAGGAAACTAGATCTTTTACTTATGAATCTATCAACATTTGAGTTATTGATGGGTAATAAACGAAGTAAAAGTAAGATTTTTACAGCAGCTTTATATAAAGTCATTTGAATATTTATTTATTCCAACGTTTCGAAAATTTTATATTTTCATTTTCAAAGAGTGTACAAATAGAATATTATGAACGCACAACAAAATGATTTTTCATTTCTATCTATACATGAAAACAGAGATGAAATGGAAAGAAGAAGAAACAAGGAGAAATACGACATGCTTTTCTTTTTCGAAAAAGAAAATTCGTCTTCTTTCTATTTATCATCGTATAAGAAAATACTGAATATAAGTGAAGTAAGTGAATATCATGGATTACATTGCATATATTTGTATTTACTACATAGATGTTATATGAGCTTAGCCATTGGGATCAGGTACTAGATTTCTCAGCAAGCCTTTCACTTAAACAAACATTGGTACTTCATGTATAGATAGGAATGAAAAATCATTTTGGTGTGCGTTCATAATATTCTATTTGTACACTCTTTGAAAATGAAAATATAAATTTTAGAAACGTTTTCAATAAATAAATATTCAAATGACTTTATATAAAGCTGCTGTAAAAATCTTACTTTTACTTTGAATCTATCAAGATAATTAGGAAAAAAAAGTGTAGCACTCGAGTGCAGTACTCGATATGATGCTTAGTTCAGCACAGTTCTATTAATCGGGTGTGCTATACGATCTATTTTTGAAAAAATCAGAAAAACATGACAAACGTCATAGTAAACTTTCAAAGTATTATTATTTATTAAAGTATTCGACAGAGTAATTCGATGAAAAATAAATGAATCATCATTTAGACTTAATTGAGAAAATATCACATTTCACTGGTAGAATATAAAGAAAATTCGGTTTTCAATAAAATATGAAATCAAAGTTATATCTCAATATCTTTAAAATATCCCTCGATTAGGATAAGAAAAATGTTGAGTTTCTTTTCCAGCAGAAAAAGGTTTGTTCGTGAGATAGTTTGGAAATTTACAGGTTGAAAAGAAACTTGCCTTTGATTAATTTTACTCTATAGAAATCTAAGACAAAATAGTTCTATCGTTTTGATGAAATTTTGTTCATATTTAATAATAAACAGTTATATTTCTTCCATTAAACATTTGTTTAATTTCGATTAATGTTGTATTTGAAAATTTATTATTTCGAATGTCTAAGTATTCTAACCGGTTCATTTGAGCTAACTCTTGGGGCAAATCTGTTAATTGATTAGTATGCAACTCCAGAGAGGTCAATGTTGATGATAATTTGACAATTTCTTTCGGTATCATTGTGAGATTGCTGTCAGATAAATAAAGTCGTTGCAAATTTTGAAATGAACCAATGCCTGTTACATCTGATAAATGATAATTGTTATTTAAGTGTAATTCTGTCAAACTATTTAATAATGTTAATTCACGTGGAAGTTTTGTAAACTTTGAGTAAGATAAACTAAGTGTATTTAATCGTTGAAGTTTTGCTATTTCAATTGGTATAACAGTAAAATTATTTTCCCCTATAAATAACTCACTCAAATTAGTCAAATATTTGATGTTGATTGGAAATTCATTTAATTGACAATAATGTAGGTAAAGACTGGCTAACTGAGTTAACCATTTTAATTCATCAAGTGATTTTAATGGATTTCCACTCAAAGATAATGTACGTAATGATGTTAAACGTTTTATTTCGTATGGTATTGATGTTACGTTATTGTAATGTAAATATAAATGTTGTAATCCAACTATCTCCGTAATGACTTTTGGTATTTCTTCAAAACCGCAACTGATAAACTCGATCCGTTGAAGATTTGTCAGTTGTTCAAATTGATGAGGAAGTGGTAACAGCTTTGGACTGAAGGTAATAGTTAACTGTTCCATTGATTTTAGCTCACCAATTTCATCAGGTATTGACATAAGATTATGGTTATTATAGAACTGTAATGTCTTTAATTGTTGTAAGTTTCGAATTTCCATCGGTAGATGAATTAAATCTGATGATTGTATACTTAACGTTTGTAAGTTTTTCAAACAATATAAATGTAATGGTAAATTATTTTCACCATTGATGTATAAATGTGTAACTTCTTTAGCTGAATTTGTACTATAGCCTGTTGTGCTTGATCGGTTAAACGTGTAGTGTAACATTTTGATCACATCTAAATCAGTTTGAAAATATGAACAATCCAATGATTCAATACAACCACCAATACGAATGAATTTTCGTGCAACTGAAAACAAAGATTAATAGAATATTTTTCATTCTTGCTATACAACCTCAACAGCATACCGTTCAGTTTTGAGATTATTGTTGATGGTAATTTGGTTTCATTTGCTGATACAATCAACAACAAAATCGAAAATATAACTAATACATATCTAAGATCGTTGTACACCATGGTTCTGCTTCCTTTTTGAATCGACAACGTTCACAAAACTTGTTACAGAGTGGCTAGATCACTTCTCTTTTTATATGAAATATTTTCTCTGATGTTTTAATAGAAAACTAATATTATTAGCATAATTTATCGTTCCTTTTGTGAAGCATTCGTTTTGATCGTCATTGTTCGAATCAGAGGGGACCAAGGAGTAAGGTGGGCGTCCGTTTATTCGAGTTGGCCTTTCTTACAATTTAGATTATGAGACTAATGTAAAGCCGAAAAATATAAAAAAGAGAATATTTTTCAATGTAATAATTATAAAACGCTTTTATGATCGAAATTCCAAAATCTATGAAGTCGAAGGAAAGACCCAAGTGCAGAATTTGAATGTTTGAATTGTTCTCAAATGGCACCTTTGATTTCCTCACCCCTTCTGATTCTGACTATGACGGCCAAGATGAATATTTCAAAAAAAGAATAAGCCATGTTAAACATGTTGATTTTGTATCAAAATATTAGAAATAATACAGTAGTTTCATCAAAATATTCGTATCAAAATATCAGAAAAAATATTTGTTCTAATATTTCGCTACAAAGTCAAGAAGAAGCGCAGAACAAAGACAAACAATTCAGATAAAGTAAAGTTCAAGCAGATATAATTTCTTCATATCACGAAAACGTCTAAGCTTCATTCTAACAAAACAAGTGAAATAATTTTTGCAAGGTGACAAAATACAGTACTACTATCGATTTCAAAAAGCAATTAAGATACCTTAAAACTGTTAAGAAATATTCTTTAGTAATAAACTGTTGTGAAAAACGATATGAAATCCCGGCGGATTGTTTGGGGCTTTTTCTCACAATTCCGTGCGGAGTCTTATTGTATTCATTGTGTTAAACTGAGTGTGTATTGAAATTATCCCATTATTTAAGTGAATATTGAGTTTTTTAATTTTACATGAAAATAGCAAAAATAAGTAGTTCCATCTAGTTTCAGTTTGAGAATTTTTTCGCCAATATCAAACATTGTCAGATACTCAGCATGGCGGATAACTCATCCTTCCATTTATTTCTCAAGTTATCAGACGTAAATAGGGCAGCATGGCTTGATAGTTATGTTGTTCGTCACGTTGTTCAACGGTATTGTATTCGAACTTGGGTGCTAGCAAGGTTATGGAATAACCTCGGGAAGTTGCTAATGTCTTGGTGCCTCGGATCTTCTGACAGCATACTCACTAAGTTGTGACGTATAATATAGCTTTTCCACCTAGTTCTTGTGGCTTTCCGAAAAGCTAGTACGTGGTTAGTGGAGTGTGTACTAGTGAACTCTGCGTCAGACTAGTTTTCTGGTCAGAGCTGGAACTGATGACTAGTAACGAGATGGATGACCATTTCAGAAGCTTGTCAACTACAGGGAAGATATCGGACTATTGAAACTGCCATGGCAGTACCCTACACCGGTAACGATGGTCGCAAGACGGGATATTCTGCCTTTCTTCTTCGTTTCCAGACCTAATGGGAACAAATTACAGGTGTCTTAGGGAACCTGATGCTATCCGAGAATTATGATGATAATGTGCAGTTTACTCGAAAAGTAATCGATCGAAAAGTCTTTTGCTGGATCAGTATTTCGCCGTATTTACAGCGAAAATCTCATACTGCGTAAATACTCGGAGTACTTTCACCGTTTTATTTAAAAAGGACGGTTAAATCAAAAGAAACTGCTGTCACCGAAGCATAAGACATAACTAGAATTAAATGTGCTTTTTTCCAATAATTAAACCGTATTGTTCTAGTCACCAAAGTTGTATTAAAAAAGAATAGTTTATGTATGATATTGAAACGGTTATATTCCTTATTTCTATTCCATTCTAATAGGTCACACGATGGAAAGACACAAGTTTATTTTTGTTCTATAACAGGGGAAACAGCAGATTTTGTGACTTTTGTAATCTGGGCTCCGTTCCACAAGCAATCACTTTTTTTCAAATTTTGTTGTACTCCTGGAGACTCCTCGGTATTCTTCATGACTTCGCTGAACCCGAAGAATTTTCCTGACTGGTTTTGAATTTTCCCGCGTTTTTTCCGCTTAGCCCTATTTTCAGTCATTTTTACAAATTTCATCGAATTCTAATCCCTTTTTCTGATTTTTTCTTGTACTACCAGGGATTCCTCCAGTTTCTCGAACTCTCGGAAGTTTGTATAGGATTTCCCGGGCTTCTGCAAATCGGGGAATCCACAGCTGCTTCGAATTCTCCTGTTTCCCCATTGGCTTAGATCAAAAAAATTGCCTGATGCGTTTTATTTTTAAATATAACGGAACGCGTCGCAACAAGCGACAATCTTATTTTCTGCGCCACCATGACCATATCCTAAAGGAGCAACTAAAAACTAGTTTTATAGTTGAAGCGACTTTTTCTACAGAAAATATTCAAATTTAAAATTCCAAGGTATAAATTGGGTTCAAGGAGTCTTAAGTTAAGGTACTGCGGTTCTAATAATAGTTTTTCGTTTCTTACTCTATCAAAACTTATAATGACAAGAAAGTTGTCGGCACCAACACAGGGATGCCAACTAAAAAAAAGGTAAAGGGGGACTGTTTTTTTGTACAAAGGGGAACAGCACAAAACACACTATTTGTCGTGCAATGTCATTGAGAAAATTAGAGGCACGTGAGTATATTCTTTTATTCTGGTTTTTCGAATATTACTATGAGAAAACAAAATTTAAGGCAAATATCTTTTGTTCAATAAATGATCAATTTAAAACGTAATTTTTTACTTCTAGGTACATATTTTTCACTTCCACAAATACTCTTGAGAAGTTCTTTGTGATTTAAAATCAAAGAATGAAAATTACACACGTTAACTTTGTATTCATTCTAATTCTCAGTTCTGCAAATCAGCTGTTTCCCCCATGAAAATCTCACATAAGAAAAATTGGTCTCCGCTTATGGAGGCACATCTGGTCACCTAGCAACATCATAACCTTGAAATGGATGATATCCATCTTGTAGACCTATCTACGCTTTTTAATTTGATAGACTAAGCATTCTACTCAGTATACGTATATGCAAAAAGTTACGTATTTTATTTTGCGTCACTGCATAATATTCACATCTACAGCTAAATTAACATACAATTTGAACTTTTTGAATTTTCTTTTCTCTTCGCAAATAATAAATACATTACTCACACAGTTACTAGTTTATTTTTTATTACTAAGTATGAAAAACACAACAATTAATTTACAACCAAGAAATAAAAGCGGTCGAATGACATTAACACCTTTTTCACTAAATGATTTGAAGAATTCTAAGATTGAACAAATAAAAAGTAGTTTGACATCCAAAATACCATCACAAATGTTATTACAACAAATAATAATGATTGGAATATCATAACACTAAAAATTGCTGAGGTTTTATTAGCTCCAGTCACTAAACATTTAAACTCACGTTTAACTGTCGTTGAATCAAAAACGGATAACTTAGAAAAATATCACAGAACATGGTCATTAAGATTCTTGGGTTTTAAAGGAAAATAGAAATGAAATTATTCCTAATAAAATCACAGCATTTCTCAATAAGAATTTGAATATAAATTTATGTGAAAACTATCATGGTGTTCACAAACCTATTCGTGGAAAAGGTCGTCCTATTATCTTGCGATTGTATAGTCGTTCACTCCGTCAATAAATACTTGGTGCAACTTATCTGCTAAAACAAAGTAAGTTGAATGTGTTTATCGTTGAAGATCTTACTCGAAAAACATTGGAATTATTTCATTCTGTTCGTGTCTCATTGCCTGCGTACAAAAACGATCGGTTATAATAAGAAATGGACGAATTTATCGAAAACATTCAGATATCACATTAACGCCGATAATCGATTTTATTAGTAGTTATAGCTGATCAGACATCAACCATTGAAGATTCTTAACGGAATCTTATCAGTTTCTTATATAAAATTGTTTAAGATTTTCGATCGACAGTCGTAAGTGTCTTATAAGAATTTTATAAGATTTTCATACGAGGTTTGTAAGAAATTCATATGAAGTACCAAAAATTATCATGTTATTCAGTTGTACCAGAAGGCAGCTTATGAGTTGTTTTGGGGTGATTTCTGTTATAATTAAGTTGCTTCTATTGGCTGAAAAACTTCATTAGAATTTTTGGTACTTCTTATGAATTTCTTACAAACCTCGTATGAAAATCTTATAAAATTCTTATGAGATACTTACGACTGTCGATGGAAAATCTTAAACAATCTGACATAAGAAGCTGATAAGATTCCGATAAGAATTTTGTATTTCACTGCTAAGGGACTTAGACGTTTCTGGTAATATTCTTATATAAGAATCGATCACTAGGGTTTTTACGTCTCTGAGTTACTTCATCTAGTATATGCGCTTAAAGGTATATCCCGTATCACTTATTTTTAAACTTGTTGCGTTCTTTGTTCTTTTTCCTTCTTACTTATAAGTGTGCAAACATCCTATTCTTCTCTTTTACTCTTTAATTTTGTTAGGGTCGTCCTGTTTTGTTTTTGTTACTCACTTATGATGGGGCCTATCTTGTGATTGAGAATTTCTCTTTTCTTCCATGTCCATTACAAGTAATCATACGAACGGTAACACACATAGTATAGTACTGCTGAATATAAGAAGTTGACCTGCATCGCACAGTGTCCAGTTTCCCATCCCGCTGGAACTTTTGGAAATAATTAGAAATTAATACGAACTAATTTAAAAAAGTCTCATATTAAATTAGTGCTCATTCATCTTTTTGTGATTAAAACTCGTCTCATTACGCTCTTTTTACAGATATTTTCTTATTTGGCGATTTTAATGGTCACTGCTGTAAATAGTGCGACAGAAACCTTCCACAACCGAAGCTGATAAGCTAGCTGTATTCTTTTTGTTACAAATCTTGGTTTTTATCAACTAGTAAAAGAACCTACAAGACCATCGTCACAGATGTGGCTTGATCTTTTTATAACAAATAATGTAAATGCTATTCATGAAGTTAGTGGTTTACCGAATTTATGTGAAACATGTGATCATGCACCTGTTCTTGCTAGGATTGTCTCTTCTGTATGTTCTTATACTCCTGCCTTTGGAACAGTATGGAATTAAAGAGCGGCAGACTGAAATTACTATCGTTTTTCTCTTACAAAAGAGCTCAATAGATGCACACCATGCTTTTACATGCAAGAACCCAAGAACCTAAGAACCTAGACAAAATATATTTTATTTCGAAAACGTTTAGGTTCGTCACGGGCTGTGAAAGTGATGAGAAGTTTAGAGTCGTTACGAATAAGAATTCCTAATACTATGTTATAAGATCTTCTCAATGTCTGATCCTCTAACGTTAAAAATATCTAATTTCAAGCTAGTTAAAGGCAAAGTATTCAGTGGAATAACTGTGTTATACTGATTAGCAGGTATCGTAAAACTAGACGTAAAGTGTTCGTTTAAAATATTAGCCTTTTCCTATTATCATCAACTAACAGCTGATTAAAATTTTTCAAGACGGGTATAGAACGTGAATTTCTCTTACGTACACTGTGTTTTTGTTTTAATAAATTACACCAGTATTTACTTGCGCAGCTTTATTTACGATTTATATGATCAACGTGATCTTTTTTCGCTTTCAAATATGGTTGATCAAATTGTTTCTATTAATTTTTCTTACGCTGTATTGTTTGTACGTTTTTCTTATACAAACGATAAAATTTATTTTTCCTCCTATAGAGATCCATTCGTGAACCAAGGTTGATCCTTAGCATTTATTTTTATTTCTTTGTGAGGATTACATTGATCAGCTGTTCTTTGTATACAATCCAATAGAATTTGGCATTTTATATTAACGTCAGCACGGAAAAAGCACGGTGTGCATCTATTGAGCTCTTTTGTAAGAGAAAAACGATAGTAATTTCAGTCTACCGCTCTTTAATTCCATATTGTTCCAAAGACAGGAACATAAGAACATACAGAAGAGACAATTCTAGCAAGAACAGGTGCATGATCACATGTTTCACGTAAATTCGGTAAACCACTAACTTCATGAATAGCATTTATAATAGATCTCCTAAAAAGTTGAAAGATTGAGGAGCTGGGCTTTATATCCGACCATCTCTGGATTTTTGCCAATCTTAGAGACGGAGAAGAAGAAATTTTTTAAAATAAAGGATGCTAGAAAGGGCTGCAACATAAGTTTTTTCGCTCGTTGCGGACGAACACAAACAGTTTACCTCGTTTCTCATTTCTTAGTCATGGTAACTGGTGCTATCACAACTCTTGAACAGAGAAGTAGGAACCGTTTAGAAACTGGAAT
>CAJNOQ010003255.1:0-20873 GCA_905250885.1 Didymodactylos carnosus | reverse complement strand
GCTTTCTGCAGTGATCACATATAAAATAAAGGAGAAAATGAATCAAGACAAAATAAGTTCCTATTGGAGTTGAAACGGAGTTGGAGTTGGGATCTGCGGAGTTGGAGTTAGAGTTGGAGTTGAACTTCTTTAAGTGGAGTTGGAGTTGGAGTTGAGTTGGAGTTGAACTTAGCCGGAGTTGCCCATCTCTGATATGCGACATTAAAAAGAAGAAAAGCACTATACGCTAAAGCTGTAATAAAAACAAATTCTAATGACGTTAAGGATGAATCATCTCAATATCAAGAAAACTAAAAACTATTGCTGACACAAATTGCATGAATAAAAATGAAAATGAAGATATGAGAGAACTAATACATCTCGACAAGTGATAGATCGGTATGATGTTAAAAGATCCTGTAACTGTTGAAAGCCTGGAATGAAAAGATACTACACCAACCACCAAAACCTTCCCTTGGAATTCTTTTTCTATCCCACAAATTTGATCTTACCCTTTCAAAATACATATACAATGGTAGTGAACAATCCGTACCATTGAACATGGATAACTAGTCCGAATAACCAACGATGCCTTAACTAGCAACTTGTATCTTTGTTTTTCTCGTAAAACAATTTCAAAGTTATTATTTGTTATCACATGTCCAGTATTAAAATAATGCTTTCGGATAGATGATTTTGCAACATAAACTAAGTTATTTTCATCTTTCTTTTTTATATAGCAGAGTTGCTCAATTGTTTCCTCAATTATACTCTGTTCAAGGTTTGTGGTTATTCGAGGTTTAGGTGATCTGTTCCACTCGAGTAGGGAATTGCCTATAAAGCCACCCACTCTGTATGTCATGAATTTTATATTGGGAAAATATACCGAGATTTTTGTAAAAGGAGAGGGAAACACTTAAGTGATCAAACAAAACCAATCGAAATCTCTGAACCTGCACTAGTAACACCATCTCTTAAGACGAAAAAACATAATACCCTCTTATTAAGTGGAAAAGTGTGCAAAATGAAAAACTCTGCTGGTTATACTAATCACGACGAGTAACAGTAATCAGTAGGTTGAAATATCAAATCGTAATTTTATTTGTTGATTTTGAATTTTTATTAAAATTCTTAACATGTTAGCCGGAACTATTCTTAAATTTCTATGAAAAAATTCGTGACTCAGTTAAAATTGTTCCAAACTGCTTCACATTATCAGCATTTACTCGATCTTATCTGCTTAATCATATCCTGTAGTAGAAATTAGTACGAAATATTTCCTTATTCCGAAAGCTGTCTAGAAAATCTTTCAAAAACCGAAGCACTTTCTGTTAGCTTTTAAAACTGTTATTGAACTTTTTTTCTTTTTTTTTTTGTAAACTTTATTCAGTCCAATAGCCACTGAAATCGGGTTACCCCATCGCATCTGTGCCCAAAGGTACCGAGACAATGAGCATTACATAGTTTGTCCAAGGCTGTCAACCGACCGCCGTTGCCGGGATTTGAACTCGGTATCTTTGAAGTACGCTGTCTGCTGTTATTGAACTTCATGGTGTACTGCAGATAAAATCGAGTAAATGTTGATAAATTTGAAGCAGCTTGAAACAATTTTGACTGAGCTATGATTTTTAATTTTCGGTGTAAATAGTGAAAAATGAACTATCTCGTCTAGTATAGTTTTAACTAGTTTTTTGAAGCTTTTTCGTAAAACACATTACCACGAGATCCAATGTGGTCCATAACCTATGTCCCTTGTGTTTGGTAGTTTCCAAACATGAAGTTTAGCGGAGTAGTAGGTGCTCGGAGAAACCTCATAGCATCCGAACCGTGGTAGATGGAACCTTAGAACTTGTGTAGTTTAGAAGAACGAAGTTCGATGGTTCGAACCACTCTCTTAAAAGTCAAAATCCACCTTGTTTTTTGTGTACGGGATCTGCCAAATTTTCACTCAAAAGGCACACCATGGTAGACCTTTCGCGAAAATGTGATTTTTTCATAGAATCATGTCCCAAACTGTCTTCTATCTAATACGAAAAACCGAAGCTCTCTATAGTTCTTTCTGTTCAAAAGTTATTCAAAAACATCCGCGGCTATTCCATTTTGAAATGGATAGTAGTATATATATATAACATTAATTTTCTTTGAAAAACATAGTAGATTGCGCTGTCTTTGAGTGAATTAGTCATAGCAGCTTGTCTCAGAGGTATTAGAAAACTTTAGTTTGAAGACTGGCACTAACACTGGTATCAATCATCTTAAAGAATCTAATAAATACAAAATACGAAAATTAATATTTTGGAGTTGATAAACCTAAAGTAATCCATTTTTTATTCATTAACGTTCTCGAAACAAGCAGAAAAGGATGCAGACTGTTTTTAATCATTATAAAACTCCAACACGACTCGTGACATGCTAAAGAAACTGAATTTTCATTCTTAGATCTTCGAAGATGCATTAGAGACTTTCAACGATGACATCTCTGGCGCCACCAGGTTTGTTTGCTCAAAGCCAAAAAAAAATATTTATTCATAAAATGAATGTCTCTTTTTCTATTTTCAAAGCTCTTTACCAGTGTCGATCTATGCGCCAGGAAGAACAGCAGTAGAAAAAGAAATCGACTTAACCCAAGGACTAAGAGATGGAATACACATAATGAAGCTTATATTTGAAAATCGCCTCAATGAAGCGTTAACACTATCCAAAGAACAGTATGTATTAACTGAACTAATTGAAATCACTCCACAAGTATAAGAATTTTTAGAGAAACAAAATCAATGTACCATAGTCTGTGTCACAGTTCTCTTCGATTTATGCAAGCCACAATGACTTTTAATGCGGTAGGCAAAATGTCATCTACCATGAAGTTATACTAAAGGAAGATATCATAATTTTAGGAAGATATGGAAGCAACAATTCAATCTTTACGACAAACGATACAATTAGCGAAAAAAAGTGAAACCTATCGTTCTTGGATATCTTTAACACTTATCGGCACGAAACAAACAATGGGTGAATGTAAGTCATGTAAATTAATTTAGTAGAAAATTAGCACAGAAATTATTATTGATTTCTGAGGGAACCAAATTTGCTTTTGATTTATCATTGATTCACTTTCTTATCTAACTTCTTGCACAAGGTGCTTATTTCTTATGATTCTAGATATCATAGATTTTTATCTCAAACGTCTGATATCTTAAAATTTCAGTCAATCTACATCGATTGAAATTATCCATTTTAAAAGATTACTATCCTTCTAGCAACCATCTAAGAGGAGATCAAAGAGTGCAACAAGAAGAGATAAAATATTGGATAAAAATCAATAATAAATTTCAACTGTTTTTTGAAAATAGATAGCAGAGCTGTCACAAAAGTTTTCTTAGCACTAAAAAGTGAAATTCTGTTTAAAGAATTTTAATAATTTCGTTAATGAATAGGTAAAAATCAAAAATCGAATGAAAAAACCAACTAGTTTAAGCGAAGAGCGAGAAAGTGATGAGAGAGCGACAGAAATAACATATGATACAAAAGTAATGATGTGAATGTTCAGCGGTGTTGTTCAATAGAGGAAACAAGCTAGAGGCTCATTTTTTTATTAGAAAGAGCATGAAAACTACAAAAACCTGTATTTAACATATTGAATTTTACTCAAACCTGTCTAATCATACCCTGCAACATGTTTTAATCAAGTTATTTTGCATTTTTTTTGATTCTCCGAACCAATAAATCCAAACTTTTAGCTTGCCAATTGTTTTCATAGACTTTTTGAACTAAAACAGCCCAAACCGTCTCGATCGATCTTGACTATGAGGAACATTTGGTGAATTCTTTGGACGAGGCACAAATGGGACGTTTTCTTCTAATAATCGTTCCTTGACAACATTTGAATAATGGGCACCGGCTAAGTTGGCTCAAAATCACCATATCTGTGATATTTATCGATAAACGGGCGTAATCTCTTGTTGATTCATTCATTTAAATAAGTTTCTTTTCGACCCACCTTCTTACTTTAGTGGACGTACACATTCGATATAGAGTACTGCGCGGGCTGAATTTATCAAATCCGAGTCTTTTTTTTTTTCAACAGAATGCTTAAAAAATTATCAACTCTAGTATTGAACATTTCATAAAAAAGAGGAAAGCGTTATGGAAGAAAATTTCAAACTCGACAGATTTCATAGTCAAACCCGAATCCGACCTCGGGTCGGATATCCGGTTCTGGTTGCAGGTCTCTAATTCGATACCCTTTTCGATGCGATTGATTGCCATCCAAATCATAACTTTTGATTCAAATTTCTTTTTTTTAGAAATTTTGTGTCAGAAGAAGTTGTAGAGGAAACGATGAAACAATAAAATCGATTGCTCCCAACTTCATCTTCGAACAACGTAAAATATTTTTTGCCATCCAAATGATATCACAGCCCTTACAAATCATTCGATACAGTTTATCACAATTTGTTCTCGCTCATTTTTCTTGGTCTTCACTATCAATTTTTGGGGCTTTTCTACGTTTTCAAACAATTACAGACGTTCTTCTACTCAAATTACGACTTACTGTTAATTGATTTCATCAGATCTTTCAATTGTTTATTTGAAATCTTGAGAAGGTGATCACTTCTTGGCAAAAAATTTTTTGTGTCATATTGTAAATATTTATTCAATGTGTTTCTAATCGATTGAACCGGAGTATTTTTATTTTTTGAAAAAATTAACTAGTTTTCACAGATTTATCTGCTGAATCATACATAATAGAAGTTGCAAACGGATTATTCGAGTACTTCTCTTTCTTCACGTCGCTTACACAAGTGTTTTAAATATAGGAGTAGGTATATCATTCAAAAGAGGGGAAAATTTCTCTCTCTCTCACCATCTGACAGTGCTGGATATTTATACCCTTGCTTTTGTATCTTATTATGTGTTTCCCGTTTTAAATGCATAAATAAAATATTTTCATTCGAAACTTTTAATTTCTATTCTCCTTAGATGAATTGCATGCCAAATTAGTTTATGCTGAAGCATTATTATTACGAGCCTTATTGATGTTTATTCAAGATCAAGGTTTACTTAGTTTCATTAGTGGTGCACTTAAAATAAAAGAATGTCACGATTTATTTGTGTTAGTAATCATTTAAATTTAAGTAAATATAATTGATCTTTATATTTTTGTATCTTTTTCCAGAAAGTTAGCCAAATACAACGATCCGACCACATTTTCAACTCAATCATTGCATGAACACTTTGATTCTGGTGTTCGAATGGGTAATGGGGCATTTAATCTTGTAAGCTAGAAAAATGAAACTCAACTACTCATTTTTCTACATGTGCAATTCATATTAGATGATTGCTAGTTTGCCTCAACGAATAACAAAATATTTAGAATTTGCTGGATTTTCCGGTGATAAGGTATCTACTCATTTTTCTTTTCTTTATCGAAATGATGTTAATTTTTCCTAGGAATATGATATTTACCTCTTTGATTTATAGGAATTTGGTTTACAGGAATTGGAGAAAAGTTCAAAAAGCAATGGGATTCGTGCTCCATTATCAGCACTTTTCCTCTTAGGTTATCATACGTTTGCCGGTCAAATATTAGGTACAATGATTCAAATTTTTTTGTCATTGATTAAACATTGTTTTCATTTAAGGCAATGGTGAAGGAGATTTAGACAAAGCTGAGCAATTAACAAAAAGTTATTTGAAAATCTATCCAAATGTAAGTTGTTGAATAAAATTTTATCATTTGTATATTTTTTTTCTCGTTCTTTCTCTCTCTCTCTCTCTCTCTCTCTCTATATATATATATATTAGGAAAAAACTATCCAATTTGTTTAATTTTTTTGCATTTCAGAAAAAAAGGTAAGTTGTCTATAGCTTTGCACAGGACTAATCTCCCTTGATACTACTATATTTTACTACGTCAGCTTTAAAAGAAGTAGAGCTATTATGCTTACTTTAAATAATTAATTATTAATTATTGTCTGTAAGGAGAAGACTTTTATTGATGGATACATGCATGCATGCAATAAAACATATATATTCACGTAATGCTTGGACTTTTTTAGAATGCTTTAATCATATAAACTAATGACATAAACCATATCGTTTTGACTTTATTGAAATGACTTTACATTTTACATAACTGGGATTAGCTATAGTATATATATTTATTACTCTTTTTTTTTCTGGGAACTTATCACATTAGAATTAGGTGATGCCATAGAGGCATATGATCTTTGATTAGCACGTCGTTGACTAACTGGATAAAAATCATCTTTTGTAGCGTTATATTGATAATCAATATCGGATAAACAACTTAGACTTCGCCGTCTTTTTGATATTGATGAAGTTAGATCTGTTGGAGACAAATTGTTTAATCGTTCATGAACTCGACTGGCGAGAGAATTAATTGGTTTAGTTGAAACATTTGACTGAGTGGACGATTTCCAGTCAGGTACAGGAATGAAAACTGGTATTACGATTGGTATAGGTATAAAAAATGGTATTATACAAGAAAAGGAGCATTTGCTGTTGAATAATGATAAAAATAAATTTGGTGAATCATTTGATTCTTTCTTTTGATTTTGCTGAATTGAAGCACAATAATTGTTTATCGAAGATGTATCAACTGCATTCGAGATTACATTTGAATTTGATGATTGAATGTTATCAACCAAACTAATATTGTCTGTTACTGATAACGATCGTGGTTTTTTTGCTTTTTTCATCCAAGACAAGTCTAAATTTGATTCATCTACCGTACGTTTGGTTGTTTCCTGTTGAGTTGTTGGTGTCATATGTAAATCGGCGAATCGTGGGATTTTTAAGAGTGATGTTCGCGAATTAGGATCTTGTAAAGATAGTTGACTAGTTGTATTACTGGCATCGAACGGAAACTGCATGAGACGTGGAAAATCTGTGATTGAAGGACGTACACTCCAACCAGGTGGTGTACGAATAGTAGACCATGGTAAATGAATAGGTAAATGTAGCGATGGTTTTCGTGGATCTGTGGTACATAGTGATCGGTTTTGTGAGGATAAATTTTCAGTTGATATGGAAGATATCACTTCTGATTTTGATGACATTTTTTCATTTCGTGTCGATTGTTTATGTCGAATTGAACGATCAATATGAGACACTTTTTTAATAGAATTTTCTCCATACTCATTATCCATCGAATTTTTTCTTGTGATCGTTGATCGGCGAAGTGGTACAAGCAATTTTCGACGATTGGCTTCTATTTCTGGTTTGGAACGCTAGAATTAAAAGACCGAGTATATACACAAATTTATATCATATCGTATGTCAATGATATTCTTTACTGTGTTTTCTATTGATAATTTTCGAAAAGATGAGATTTCGTCCTTCACCTATAATTCAATTAAAATACATTAATTATTGTCGTTTGTACGTCTAGTCTTTTTCAATAGTATTTACTTTTTTCTCACTGTTCTTTGCTGACATTGGTGCTTTATTACTTTCTGAAAATTTAACACCATGGTATTGAAACCGTCTTGTATGACGTTTTTCACATTGTCTCTCTTCAGATTCTAGTCCACAGTTTTCAGATGATCTCGCATTTGAATTAACAACAAAGTCAACATCAGCGACCTAAACAGAATAAAAAAATTATTATGATGGAGAATCCTAAACCGTACACCCCTACCTTGTTTTTTTTGAATGATGCTCGACGATATTGATTGAAACACACTTCACTGCATAATGATTTAATTTCATTATCAATTTTTAATGTAAATGATCGTCCACCAAGTTTTTGACACCAAACACATTCTGAGAAGATTAAATATACATTCAATTAGTTATGTAAAATTATAAAATCTATAAATGAATGAATTTCTTACTTTCTTCAGATTTTATTGGTTCCAAGTTCGATGATTCAGATGATGACGTCGACAATCGATCTATACTCTTGTCTACATCACCTTGTTGTACTAAACTAGTAGGATCATTATTTATTTTCTTTGCTGGTAACTGATCACGATTGGAAGGAATATTATAGCCGTATATTCGAAGCAATTCATTGACCGTTTCTTGAGCATAAGTCTAAACAATTGAGAGAATGTTAATTATTGAGTGTTTATATTAGATATCATTATGAAAAATATTACTTGTAACTCCGTGTTTGACGGCTCTTGTTTAACTTGTACACTTGTCTTCATCAGATGTAAGCAATAGAAATCGGTAAATTGAAGATCCAAAATATAACTGGCTGACTATTCACTTTATCATGGAAATAAAAGATTTTTTTTATAAGCTAATAATCTACAAATAATATACAACACATAGACATGTTCAACTAAATATATGTCGTAGATATACGTGCGATTCTGTAAGAATAGGAGGAGAGAAGAAAAAAAACAGGATTCGTGTTTGGTGCTTGTGTATCTCAGTATCCTATTACCTTTATAATCGGATATGTACAGATTGTATTACCGTTTTCTGATTGAGGCTATGGTCATCTTTCTCTCTGTTTTGTTTTTTCTAATATGTAAGAAAAGGAGAAACGAATACGAGATTTTTTGTTTCATCACATATTTTTTATATTATAGCTGCTAGTCTATGCGTTAGTCTCAAGTTACTTTTGATTTTTACACTTATCATCAATGAGATCTCTCTCTCTCTCCTATAGTTTCATTTTCATTTTGTGTTTTCTATTTCTTGTTTGTGTATATGTGCAGATCCATTGCATCCCTTCCTCACTCAATCTCTCTCTCTCTCTCTCTCTCTCTCTCTCTCTCTCTCTCTCTTTCTCTATATATATATATATTCAATTACAAACACCGTTCTCCGTAAATCATATGTTTCGACTCTATACTATCATTTACTTTGGAAATACCTTTTTATATTTACTACACTGTAGGCACTCTCCAATTTCGGTACTTTTCATAAAAATCAATTTCTTCCGTCAGAACGTGTCATATTAGAATATCGAAGTACATATGATTACAAAAAATTTATCAATATATAGTTGTGTACTGGTAGTACGTATAATACTGCCTTTACACTAACAAGCTTACTAATCCGAAAACGAAAGTATATATTATGGAGCAAAAAATTCTTCCATTTTCTTTCTATCTATAACATAACTTTTGTGCAGTACTTGATTATTGGTACCGACTTTGAGATGAAAACAGAAAGCTAAATACATACATTAATTGATGTCTTACGAACACTTTCAATCTAATTATGACAAGATAATCAAAATTTTTCAAAAATTCAGTTTACTCGTCTGATAAAAACTGACTTATCAAATAATCACGTATCTGTTAGAAACTGGATAGTATTCATGAACTCTATATTTCTTCTGTGGATTTTTCTTTTCCCCTCTATATTTATGAAAATGTATTTTTTATTCTCAGAAACTCAAAAAATATGATCTATCTTATCATATTTCTCAACTCGTTTATATTTGACAGCAGAGAAGAAGAAAAAAAAAAGTCGAAGAAAGACGATGCGCGTAGTTATCCCTCTGATGTGTTTGACTATGGATCTAAAGATATCCCTCATCTATTTAACAAGAAGAAGCACAAGAGAGAAAGAGAAGAATAAGTTGAATTTTTATGAAGGAAAAAAATCATGTCAAGTTTCGAATATATATTCTGAAAATCGAATCAAATTTCACATGATGGTGATGTTAAATATGATATTCATCAATGTATGAAGTGCAATATGATATTGTATATATTTCTATATATGACTGGTAATTAATGACGCAGTTAAATATATACTCTACTTCAATGAATGTTTTTTGTTTTAAAGAATGTACAGTTGCAAACGAAGAAATCTTTTTGAACAATGAAAAAGCGAAAACTAATTTATAAAACTTGAAGATATTCTTTCGATAAATTTTATCTAATTGATTGCAATTTATGTAGTGAACTGTTTTATTATCACTTTAAAAACTGTGCACATATCAATCATAACTGTTTTTCATTTTAGTCCTATATGTTTCTTGTATTTCGAGCACGTCTACAAACGCTACGTTGCCATTTAAATGAGGTATTGTAAATGAAAAATTTAAGGAAAGTCCTCTCACTCGTTTTTCGTCATTAGTTTGTAGAGAACACTTTGAAGTGTTATCCTATAAGTTTTTCAGTTTCCGGACATGTAGTTTTGAAGGAAAAACTTTTTAAGTTTTCTCTCAGTTTTTTGCCCAATTTTTAAAATTTAAATAAAAATTTCAAGTTAAAGACTCCATTTTGATGTCATTTGATAGTGGATATCGAGTTGTACATATACCAAAAGTTTCATCGTTATCGAATGAAGTTTCATAAGTTTAACATTTACCTCACCAATATTATTTTAGGACAAAAACTGTTTTGTCATGCGTCTTCGCTTCATGAAAACATTTTAGAGCAAAAGTGTGGATACAGAAATTGTTCCGAATGTGTGATTTTACATGAGATGAGTGGAAGAATTTTTAAAAATCGTTAAACTTTGATTTTTAAATTAAAAAATATGAATTTTTAAAATTATAGCAGCCGAATAAAATGATCTCATCATTCGGCTGCTGTAATTGTAAAAGTCTGTTTGAAAAGTTTACCCATTAGTTCGTCTAAAAAATATGAAATTTTTAAAGTTTAAAAAACGTCGTTTTCAATTTAAAAATCACGTTTAACAATTTCCAAAAATTCCTCCGCTCATTCCATGTAAAATCACACATTCTGAACAACTTCCGTATCCACACTTTTGCTCTAAAATGCTTCCGTGATGCGAAACTTTGTTCAAGGTCCTGGAAGATTTTGCGCTTCGAGACTCTGAAAAACCGTCTCTGGAAATCTTTATTTGTCTCGATTTTTGGTACTTCTATTCGATTTCGTATGTTAAAGTGTCTATGTTCTATGAGTTTTAGATTTTCTGGACTCTTTCTTCTGGTGACGCTCTATCGATTGGTTACAAACTGAAAAGTAAAAATTTTAAAAAATGGGCATAAAAGGTCGAAAAAAACTAAAATGTTTTTTTCTAAAAGACTAGAAGTCCCAACCTTCAAACTCTTTTCATATATATTATGAAATGTCCTCTACAAACTAGCAAAGTTTGAACCAACTCTAAACGGGAGACCTCTCTTAACTTTGTATATTCCAAGAACAATGAATAGTTTTATTTTTATTTTTAGGGAATAAAAGCCTATGAACTAGCAATTAGATCACAAAATGATTGGAGAAATCTTCATCATGTAAGAAAATGATCACTGCGGTGATGTTCGAGAGTAATTGAAAATAATAAAATACGTTTCTGCTATAGATATCTCATTGGGAAATATTATGGTGTCGAGTATTTCAACGTGAATGGAAAGCAGCTGCTCAAATGGCTGAAATTTTATTAAACGAAAGTAGCTGGAGTAAAGCAACGTACTGTTATTTGTTGGCTACATTTTTATTCGAAGAGAACGGTGGAGTTGCATCAGAAGATATTATCAAACTCTATAAGTACGCATTGGAGTATCCTAGGAAATTACTCCATATCCGCCTAGAAAAGAAATTATCAAATAGGTTCTTTTTGTCAAAATTGTTAATCGAAAATTGAACTACAGAGTGTGTCGAAAAGTAGCTGAATGTTTAGTACTCTATGTAGATTTATGCTTTCTGTCTTAGTTGAGATTTCCTCTGAAACTCTAAAAAAGCCCCACGGGACCGTCGTTTTCTATGGAATTTCTTATTTTTTCCAGAGTCGAGAGAATTTTGTAAACTACTACAAGATTTCCGAGAAAATAAAAAAGTCCACTAAAATCTGGTCTAATCCACAACAGAAAAATATTAAAAAATCTTGAGGGATACTTTCGTAAAAATTTTTTCACGTGATTTTTTCGGTATTCCCGATGAGGGCAAGTAAAAATCCGGGTTGCACCTGAGCACTGTTCCATTTTTCTCGGATATAAATAGAAATGTATTTAATTCTAGCCGTGTTCCTGGTTTAAAAATTAGGCTCGCTGGAAAATCAATTCCAATGGAGAAATATGCAATAAAGAAATGTGAACATTTTCAAACTCACAAATGGCTATTTTTACCAGCATTGGTATGATTCGTTTTTCCTTGACCTTGTGAACTATGAATTTAAGTACTAAATGAAAAGTATTCTGCAGTGTAATTAACCTTCGACGATTCCTTTAGTATCTCCATCAGTAGCGACATCTTGAATCTCATTTTTTAGATTATATTTATTATCGAAAAGAGCGTGATAATTCTATTTATTCAGGCTGCCACATTTTGTTTGTCAATATGCTCTGAAAAAACTATGCTTAATTGAAAAGGAACTCTACAAGTAGAATTGGAGAAGATATTCACCACTCGTACTTGCGATGACTCATCAAGTCATGAATTAAGTATAAAAATCGTTCACATAATTAGGTTACGTTCACACTACAAATTTTTCAGAGTTAACTCGAAGAGCACCTGAATCTTTAATATACCAATAAGATTTTGATATTTCCCCTAAAATTGTGCTGCTTCCTAGCTTCAGTATTCTCGAAGGTTGCGACTTGCTAACAGTCGGCCGTTTTGAATTTACGTTCTACAGTTGACTTTCTAAGCTCAAACAGAAAAATTGACTAGAGAGTCAAATGTTTGGTTCCCACACAACTGGCGCTACCGCCCTTGTCTAATGGAACCATATTATTCATTACTGGGTTCATTTATGATTGGAGATATCATTTAATTCAGAGCTAACCTTCTGACCAGTCAGCTTCGTTTTAGCTCATTTAACTTTTGTCGTATGAACGTAGTCTTACCTGCCAATAACAGCAGGTAACTTCAGTATTTGTTAAAAACTAGCTGCTGGGAGAACAAATGTGTAGAAGGATTCAAAATGGCTGTTGACTAATTTTTGAAACTTTGGTTTTCCTTTTTGAATAAAGTCGGTTCCAAAACATCTCAAATACGTAAAATTCTGTGTTTTCAAATTTTAATGGCGTCCATTTTTGGCAGTTTTTATGGACAGATAACTTATAATAACGAATGTAATTAGAATTCTTGTTAGAATTGAAATCACGTAATAATGTATAATACAATTTTTCATTAAGTAATCAGGTGGTAATAAAACATCTTGAGCTGGACGTTGCTATGGTTTCCACTATGGGTTCATTCCGCTTGGACACTTCAAATGCTAAACGGTCCGTTTGTCTTGCGTCGCATACAAAAAATGATGCTTTAGCGTATTCCGAATAATTCACCAAATAATCTTTGATGTAAAAGTGAAATACAACTGTGAGAAATAGCAAAATTTGATGAATATGCCTTATTCGTCATAACTCAATTAATGTGGAGATTTAATCGCTTTCAGATATATGTTGCTACTAATTGAAAACTAGAAGAACGTCTCTGGAGGTTATTTTTAATCTTGGGATGTTTCTGCCCTGTGAACGCTCATTTGCGATCGATGTAACAACGCGGTTCTTGCTGTTCAGGAATTAGTGTATGTGATGAACGGTTTTTATATTTTACATCACGACGAATATCAAATGAACAAGATGTTGGAGATTGTAAATAATGGGTTGGAAAACTTAATAGCAACTCATACAAGTATGTTCTATTCTATAGTCATCTATATTCTCTCAAGTGTTTTTGTTTCTACGTATTTCTAAATTACTTTTTTATCTGTTTCAGATGATACTTTTTTCAAAGATAGTTTGGGAACAGGATACTTGTTAAAAGGTGTCATATTGTCATTCTTACATCGATATAATGAAGCTCACGAAGCGCTGGATGAAGTTCTTTGCATGTTAGTTGAACAAATGAAAGAAAATCATATTTATTATCTGTAGATATATTTATATTTTTTCATTTAACAGGGCAAAACAATTTGAAGAAAAATCTTATTTACTTCCGAATGCCCTTTTGGAAAAAGGCATAATCTATTCAGCAACAAAGGAAAAACAGAAAGCCACTGAGTGCCTTCAAAAAGCAGTGTGAGTTAATTTTATTTTCTTCAAAAATTTAATAGAGGAAGTTTTCATACTATGTAACTTTTGTTTGATACTACTGATTTTAATACCTGAACTATACAACTATTTTATCGTTATTTAGGACTGATTACAAGGATTATCAGTTAGAGTCTCGTTTACATTTTCGAGCTAACGCAGCAATATCGTCACTTAAGCAAATGGATGATGGTATTATATTAAAAAAGGAATCAAAAAAATTATCAATATTAAATAAAAAGACCAACGAAATTCGTTATTAAAACATACAAAAAATCAATCCAGTAGTATGAATTGAACAATTAACAAATTTTATATTAAGCCTCTTTTATATAAGCCAAATTTGTTCAACGCAATTATTTATTTTTTTTATAATGATAAATACCAATTGATTTGATGTCTGAATTCATAAATATGTTCATGTGATATCGACAAAACAATACTACCCGGTCAGTTTTTCTAGATAAACAGTCATATTTTCGTGATCTTTGTTGTTTCTAATTATTTATGTTTTTATGCAACAGTTAAAAACCATTTTTATGTCAGAAAAATATATTGTTTCGTTTTTTTTCTATCAATGAATTTTCATTTATTTATTTAGTTTTTTTTTCAAGAGAATCTACACTTTATTTATTTGTGACAATCTCACTATGATTTATTTAGTTTAATGGTAAATTGTGTATGATTGATACTCGGTATCGTTTCAAAATAAGTAGAACTCAAATGTTTGCTCATCGTATAGGAAGAATTTACGTCTAATTTAACAATTAAAAACAACAACATTACCTATGTCTATTGTCATTCACTGAGTTTCTAAATAAAAATTGCAGTCATATATTCAGTCAGTCAGTATATTTATTGTCATTTTTTACAGTTCACACGTTTATCTTTAGTTCCCTGACTCTTATTTTTGTACATTAGTCGTGTTGTTCTCTATGAATATTTTTCTTTTATCTCTTCTCTTTTCGTTATAAGAAACTTTTTGTAGTTTGTAAATCACTATTACAAATGCCTTTGCAAAGATGAATGTAAAAGAACAAATAATTCTATTGAATGTTGATCTATATTGTTATCTTAACTTTCATTATGTTTTATTTCAAACAAATATTATTGTTACTGCTTATTTTTGTACAAATTTAATAATCTCTTCAATGTTTGTATGTCTATTTCAAGTTATTTATTTTCTTCTATTTTGAATAAACTGTATGTTTTGAAAAGTATATCGTTACTTTTCTTTCTTTTTCTTAGTTAAGGAAATATTTGGCTTCAGAACAAATATATTAGTGATGTTGATGACGAATATTTTTTACTTTTTGTTATTTCGCCTCTGTATGTAAAATATCGAGATAATAAAAGAATCTATTATTGATCAGAGACTACAGATCACTGTTACAAGAGAATAGAAGACAAGGAACTTCTGATACGTTTAAAAGGACAGTTTTATATTGGCTTGTCTGAAGACATCATAGATAAAATCATTGAAACTTTCAGAAATGGTCATGTATTCTAATTGAATACAGAAAGGAATAATACTTAGGGCATACCAAAAGTACAGGCAGTGACACTTTAATACCGTATAGTAGGCTTAAAGTAACTTTCGTCTATATAATCTGATAGAGAAAAAAAAGCTCTATCTTTCTATGCTATTTGATCGTACTTCAACTAATATCATAATATTAAATTATCTTTTAAAACCTATTTCGGCTGGTTATGTGCCGGTTGTATTCATACTAATTTTGAAAAAATACGAGTGAGTATTTTTTGAATAACTTTTGATAGAAGCAAGATAAAGAGCTGCGGTTTTCACCGTTGGAAAGAAGAGATGCAGACGCATCGAATCATACATTATAGGTTTTCTTGATCTGTTTTTTGTAAGGTTTTCAATTGGCCTTTTTAAAAACAAACATATTTGATAAGTTGTTTACAGTGAATTTTCAATTATCAAGTGTAAATTCAACCCACTAATCGAAGATCTACAAAGTGCGGAAGGTTGAGATGAATAATATGCATTTTAGTCGAGCTTCTAATAAGAATCTATTTTCTAGCAAAATCTGTGAAAAAAGCTCACTTTTGTGCTTTTTCCTTTTTTCATAAAAAAAACATTTTTCCGACACTTAGAAAATTGAACAAAAATACTTCAGAAATCAATACTAGAAAAGCCTATAATATATGATTCGATGCATCTTCATTTCCTCTTTCCAACGGTGAACACCGCAGCTCTCTATCTTGTTTCTATCAAAAGTTATTCAAAAAATACTCACTAGTATTCATGGAATCGTGACACATGGGAACAAAACAGATCTTATCAAAATTTTATTATTCTTATATTAGTTGAAGTATGATCAAATAGCATAGAAAAATAGCATTCTTTTCTCTATCAGACTGCATAGAAAGAAAATTTCTTGAAGCTTAATACACGGTATTAAAGTGTCACTGCCCGTACTTTTGGGATGCCCTAAGTAGATCATGATTCATTAATTAGTTATTGAGTTCATTCGCATTGAACAATTCCTTCCAGTTTATTTAAATTTCCATACATAAGATAAGAGCTACTAAAAAGAATTACAAAAATACACATGGTACCAAAAAGAAATGAATTCATACATTTGAAAATGTACGTCCAGCGACTTGATCAATCTGGTTGCATCTATTTCAGATGGATGTTCTTGTATAGAGAATATGGTTGGTATGATCATGAAATTTTTTTCCATGTAAGATGTGTGGTGAAGTTTTGACTATTTTACTTGAATCGATTTTCAAAAATTATATATACAGTGGATTGTACTTGAATCTGATAGATGTAGAGATTTCGTTGTAAAGATGTATTGTTGTATTATTACGTGAATCAAATAAACGTTGACCTACTGGAATAGCTGATTGAAATGTCTTTATATGTACGATAAATACCCTTTCAGAATGATCAACTTCAGGACTAAATCAGAGCTGTCACATTCAAGAGGTTTAGTCATAATAGAAATTATTTTTTGAAATCCTCAATAGAAAATGTTGATCACGAAGAGAGATTTTGCCATACATTCCAGTGCAAACAATTGACACTTCATTTAATGATAAAAAGATTCTATAACATTGACTAACCGTATGATTTGTTTAAATCAATCAGTTCACTTTCAAGTAATATGCTCGTTGATTATCATAATAAAGCATGAATAATATTGGGTCCTTGTTGTTGTTGGCAATGAGATTGTATAATGTTATAATAGAGGTAACATGTTTATTGCTATCATATAATTTTTTTTCTTAATTGTTGAAGATTGGCTAAGTATAGAATAGGATCACCGTGGCTTGCATTTGAAAACATTTGGCATGGGCCATATTATTATACAACAAATAAATGCGTATAATAAATGGCGATCGATTGAGAAATGACTTAAACGTGATATTTATGATAGATGTGATAGTTTGATGAAACATCATTGCAGACTCCGAAAAAGGGGTTTTTTGATATTTTCGGTAAACGTGTTTTTATCCATTGATGAACACTGATAATAAGTGAGCTGATACTCTCAAATGTGTTTTATTATTAAGCTCATGGTCAACAGATTGACACAGACACTTTCATAGAAACTACTTAAAAAAACAAGAATAATAGGATATTCAACTGAAAGAAATTGTAACTGGCCTTTCATTCATGTCTCTTTAGTTGACAATGGTTTTATTTGTGAAATTCAACTCGATTATTTTTTCGTTTCTCTCTTTTAGTTAATCTTTTTCTCTTACAATTTTCGTTCGACAGCAAAATGAATGAAATTTTTCATAGTTATATTCTTATTACATATATAGCTCTTCAATTAAATTATTCTACGCTCCATGACGACATCATTGATCGATGCAATTTCTATTAGTGCAATGTGTTGCTGCATTGTCATAGAAAAGACATGCGTTTTCTATCATATCTAATCTCACGAACATAACTAAAAACATTAGCATAGGTAACATTGAGCTATTTTTTATCAACTCAACTAAAACTGTATATAACTAACCGCAACGTATACATTTTCATAGTTCAGCGTAGATCTATCTTAACCTGTTTGTGTCCACTATATCCTTAAAGATACACCTGTTAAGTGCCAAATATCTAAAGAATTAGACTTTGGACAACAATGATTCAGTGCTCATTTTCAGAGATGGCCAAGTCCTCTGTTTTTCAGTCCACTAGGGTCTCAGTCCGAGCCAGAAATGTTTTCTCATTCGCTCTGATTATTACATGTTGCGTCTTGTATCTTTTTACTGAAATGATACTGTTTTCTTTAAATGTATGTATCAAAGATTTTTCTCTACACTAAAGTTGAAGAATTGATCTGAAAAATCAGTCACGCCTCCTCTGCAGAGTTCCTGATCAGAGGAGCCCTCCCTGAAACTTTTCTGGACTTTCTGGCAAAATCTTTGATATTTTTCCACCAGGAACTTTCTGCTAAAAATTTCGAAAACTTTTTTTATCACTTTCTGCGAAAAAATTTTTTTAGCTCCTTCCATCTCTAAGAACAATTGAAAACCCTGCGCCTGCGAAAATAATCAATTTCAGTCCATTAGACCTTCAATCTCAGTCGAGTCACGATTCGGACTGAGACTTGCCCATCTCTGATCATTTTAAACGTTACATAATTTAGTAGAATAACAATTGGATTAAAGAATATCTAAGAAGCGCCGCTTGTTCCAAGTCAATTCTCTCTATTTCAGTGATAGTTTTCAAAACACTTCATATGCATTGCTTTTCTACAAGATTTACAGAACTTTATAGTCATTTTATAACAAATACAACGTCGTGTGTGTTTGTATTGATTAGAAAAAAAATGTGTTTGCATTTAAATTTAGTATTTGTGACATCGATGACCTGCCATTCTTTGGTTTCTGAAAAGATTTTAATAATTTGTTAACAATACATCTTCTAAATGATATAAAATTATGTTGAGTGAATATTTTTGAATATTTTTGTAAATCAAATAAGAATTTATAACTGTCTAGATCTAGTTACTATTTTAAGAACAAAAAATTTTTATTTCAATTAATAGAAAAAACTTGATCATAAACGGGTTAATACACCGATATTAAATTTTAGAATTGTTTTTTTTATATTAATCGTGAATTGTTTCAAGATGAATAGATAATCAGCGAAATATAATCTTATCATTGTTTTTGTGGATGTATAACATGTTACTGTTTAAAATATAAGCCACACACAAACACGACAATTATTATTTATTCGTTTATTTTTTATTACTATTGCTATCGAAGTGAATAAAATGGAATCAATTTTAACATGGCTATTGGATCATTTGATGTATTATTTTATTTTATTAACACAACATTTAAATTTAGATTTAATTTATTTAGCTTGGCTATGGGCATTATTTAAACCACTTTGCCTAGTTTTATTTGCATTATGGTTGTTACCAGCTACTATTTTATTATTTATGTATGGTTCATCTTTATTCTTACTTATCTACAAACATTGGAATCGTTTAAAAGTATGTTTGATACCATTTATTTTCGAGAGAAAACGTTCTCTTATTGATCTATGGTTCATGTAGTTTCGTGCATTCTAGAGCAATTGCCTTGAGAATCTATATAAAGTTGATAATGTTTAAATATATCAGATTTTTGTTTAAAATTTATATTACATGTAATAGTGATAGAAGAATTATCATTGACTTTTAACAGAAAATTTTGTAAACTAATGCGTGATTTGAATTACCGTTTTTAGTATTTAGGCTGCTTATTCGGAAGATGTATGGTTTGGTGCACTCAATACATTAGCTGTCATTTGGGAACTTCAAGCATCCATATGGCATGGTAAATTTCATTTCGAATTATATTATTCTAACTAGAAATTGTTCTCATTTTGTTTAGGTTATGAGGTTGAGGGACTCGAACACATTCCTGTGACAGGACCGGTGTTAATTGTTTTTTATCATGCTGCAATACCGATTGATTTTTATTATTTATTTGCAAAAATATGGCTCTATAGAAATCGTCGTGTAAGAGTTGTTGCTGATAAATTTGTTTTCAAAATACCCGGTAATAGATATATATATTTCTTTTTAAAATGAAAACAACATGTTTAGACAAATTATATGGTTTTAGGTTTAGCCACATTATTAGAAGCACTAGAAATTCAACCAGCAACAGCAGCAATGTGCAAGTTAATGTTGGATCAAGGACATGTACTTGCAGTAAGTCCAGGCAAGTACAACATGTTTATTAAAGAACGAGAAATTAATTGATAGTTGTCTTTCAGGTGGTGTACGTGAAGCACTATTTAGGTATGCTATCAATAACAGATAGTGATAGAAGTGAATGTTAAAATATTTTGAATCTATTTAGTGATCATAATTACCAATTAATTTGGAAAGATCGAAAAGGATTTGCAAAAGTTGCAATTGATGCAAAAGTGGTATGTTAGCATTTTTTCCGCTAATCTTCGGTAGTGAATCAGTATTACTATCTGTTTCAAAATACAAGGCACCCTGCCGTTTTTTGAATAACTCACGATAGAAAAGAGATAGAGACATGCGGTTTTCACCACTGTGTAGCTGACACTTGCAGAAATTAGAAAAAGGGTTTTTTTCCGAGCAGCCCACCAGTTGCAGGTGGTGTACCACATCAATCTTTCAAAGAGTACCACCGTACGGAGCGAAAAAAAGCGTGTCTTTTAATACGGATGGGGGGATTCGAACAACCATACATTAGTCTACAAATACCCCCATGAACGAGAGTTTCATCTCTAACGGTCCGAGCAGGGTGCGGACTTTCCTGAGACTGCCAAGATTCAGTTTTTTTAACTTTTTCAAGCCCACAAAAGACTTGAATTATAGGTTTTCGACCATGCTGGATCTCATGGCAATGTTTTGAAAAAGATCAGAATCATTCTAAACCCGATTCCAGCTGGAATCGGATTTAGAATGATTCTGATCTTTTTCAAAACATTGCCATGAGATCCAGC
>CAJNOQ010003254.1:0-20876 GCA_905250885.1 Didymodactylos carnosus | reverse complement strand
TCTGCATGAGATAAGGTTCCTTCCCACAAAACGAAACGTCACGAATAATTTGAAAATAAATTTGGAAAGAGATTCACTATGTCAAATAACAAAGCCAATTAAGACGAATTTGAGTTAGGAAGCTACGATATCGGCATATCGAAAATAAAAATTAGATTAACATTAAAGAAAAAAGATAAAAGATAAAACGCCAATACGTGACAGTGCTCCGATTGCTGTGATATTTTAAACAATAAATAATATGACTTTGTCTTTGAAAACAAATTGAAAGAATAAAAAGAAAAAATTTACATTTCAAATAAAATCGTCACTCTCTCTTTCCTTTAAAAAAACTACTAAGCACCCATGCATAATATCTTTCTGATGAAAAATGAACGAATATGCACAACTTTGTGAAACCGGTGAAAACCGGCCGGTCCAACTCACTCAACCGGTCCGGTACGTCACCGGCCCGGTTGCAACTCTGCTAAAAAACGAAGAAAAAATGTCTTTTATTAAGTCAAATTAAAGATTGAATTATCCAACGATGTTTCCTTTGGCTTCCTCCTTTTAATTATAAATATGTGACAAAATTTCATCAGGATAATTAATTTATCATTATCTTCCTTGTCATTCGTAATCATAGAAAGATTATAGTATTGTAGAAACACCCTGGAAACAAAACATTTTTCCCCATTATTTTACTCTTAATCTCAGTCTAAGATATGTAGCATGACATTCCGACTGCAAGTGTAAAATTTATATTTGAAATACATATTATTTATAGCACTATGGTAAAAAGGATTTTTTCTTTGTTTGTCTGTGTGTGTGTAATCAACATTCCATTCGTTGTTTTTATTAAAAGATTTATAAAACAAACAATGTACCGGATATCAAAGATAATATACTATATATAAAGAGATTTTATAAACATGCAAAACTTTTTTTGAAATAGAAAATTTTGTTTTTCTCACATGCAATCTAATACAATCAAATAAAAGATATTAACGGTTCATTTAAAATGGAAGTATAACAAAAATGTATTAAAATGAAATATCATTCTGGCCAGATAAAAATATCGAACAGCAAAATGTAATGTTACTTGTGTCAAATATAGACACAAATACACGACAGGGCTCGAACCAGGCCAGACAGCCTGCCTGCCTGCTACAGACAGGCCAGGCTACAAATTTTCGGCCTGTACCAGGCTAAGGCAGACCAGGTCTAAACTGAAATAGATTCAGGCAGACCTCTGAAAACACCAGGCGGCCTAGCCTGGTTATTAATGAACGCCGTGCATCACTAAATCCTGACACGGTTGTGGATATCTTGTTAGTTATGTCAGTTCAGAAAATACTTGAACAAAAACCAAATTTTTTTACTCAGATATATTGTTTAATTATCTGTCACTTTTCTGTTCATCTTATGTTACTATTATTTGTACATGTTTTTTATTAAAAAAATGACCAGGCTTCTACAGACCAGGCCAGGATAGACCGAGAACAATGGCAGGTAGACAAGCAAGGCCCAGGAAATATATCGACAGGCCCAGGCAGATCTAAACATTACGGGCCTGACGCAGGCAGACCAGGCCTCAAAAGTGTCGGCCTGTTTCGAGCCCTGATACACGATGTTTGTGTTGACAAAGATATAAACAGTTGCTAACATGGGCAGATTGAAATGAAGAATTTTGAAGAATTACATAATTTTTCAGAAGGGGTAATAAGTTTTTTTAACATACTATATTATGAAAACCGCTTTCCTTCCGCTGGATTTCATGGATTTTGCTCATTTTGTGATATCTTTGTTGTAGAAAAGTCTGGTACAACAGAGCAATAAGGAACTATTGCCGTTAAATTTTTCTCCTAGGAGGGGTAATTGCCTTGCTGACGCTCCGCCAATGGTTGCTGACTCAAATTCACGGTTGAACAATAAATTATTAGATAAAAAGAGGAGCATGAAGTTGGCTAAAATAAACTTTTGATTTAAGACAAGATGTAATTCATGTTTTCTTTGATTATAAAAAACAGAAAATAATTATGAAAACAGCGAGTTTCAATCTGTCATTGTTGAAAAGAGTAATGGGTAAATTCTGTGGTATGAAAGTTGTAGGCGTTTGTTTCTCATACGGAAAGATGTTTTATTTTTAGCAAACGCAATTTCGTTCATCTTTATCTGCTAATGGGATTGAAATTCTAGAATAAGCCGAAAAGTACGTTAAAAGTTGTCATAATTGGTCGACTTTGCATAAAAACAGAGATTTTCACCAATTTCAATGAATTTTTCGGCAGATTCTATAATTTCAATTCCATTAGTAGATAAAGATGAACGAAACGGCGTTTGTCTCGTACCAAAACTTGATTGAAATTGGAGATTCTTAATAGCGAAAAATAGTGATTTCTATAAGCGTCTACTTGAAATTGGTGTATCTTAGGAGAAACTGAGTTCATCGTTTGGATAGATTTTTTTTTGTGTAATAAAATAAGTAGGAGTCTCTTATTTTCATTTTTAGCTTGCTGTTTAGATATTATTGATCGTTATGAATTTATATTTATCTTGCTGATATTTGGTAATATCAAGATCGTACGTATACACGTATCATTAGTATCATTGTGCATTATGATATGAAATTCAAAAAATGAATCAAAATTTAATTTATTTCATATCCTTCTGTCTCATTCATTCCATCGTAGACATGGATTAATGCTCCGAAGGGAGTAGGTTTCGAACATAGAGATGTACCATCACTACTACCCATGAAAGGGTAAATAGCACTAAAAGAATTGTACGTATTTCAAAATGTCATTCTAATGTTTGAAAATTTGAGCTTTTGATATAGGAAAAAAGAAAATTTATCTACAACTTAACTATTCTACATATATAAGATAAATAAGAGTATTCACATGTTTGTTATAGAGCTCTGCATTAGATGAACATGTCCACAGATATAGATAGGTTTTTTTAATCTGTTCATAGACACAGATGCACATGGACAAACTGAAAAATTTTTAAATTTTTTTCAATACCAGGATTTGATTGGACGGATACTAGTGACAAAATGTTTGGTCATATGAAAGAAAGAAAGAAGCAAAGAAACAAAATATAGTATATATCGTTTTTTTTTCTTTTCTGCTACTCTCACCACATGTTTTTACTGCACTGAACAAAGAAAAACGTGTTTACCTCGGCGCTCTATATAACTACATGCAAATATAGCCTACTGTTACCCTTGCTCCCTCGTGTCGAAGAAAACAAAGCAAATGTCTTTTTCACTTCACAGGTGCATTTGGGATTTGCAGTAATTAATTAGACAAAAGAGCAGCCGTATTCAAATGGAGAAACCTGAAGGAAATAAAGAAAAATGAATGAAATTTTCATACACAAAACTTGTCTAAAAAAACGTGATGGTGGACATCAACAGAAAAAGATTTTTATTCATGGATAAAAAAAAGGTGTACATGCACACCTCCAGTTTGTTACCACGTTGTGTTCTCTTTTCATAAGGACAAGTCGACCTACTTTTTTTCGATCTACGAAAGAGTAGCGAGTCCATAAAATAATTTCTTGTCATTCTTTTACCCTTTACTCCTCTGCGCTTATTTCAAAAATGTTGTACTTCTTACAGAATATATAACCATATCATCAATGCATAGATCAATATCAAATTTTACTAGCATCTATATAACAAATGAAAATTTTTCGCACATTCATCTCTCTGGATATTTAAATCATTTTATAAAGATTTTATTTTTAAAAATAAATAATATGTACATAAGAGCTTAACATCTGAGTAATAGTAAAACATGAAGACATCCACAGATAGCCAAAAATAACTACACAGATATTCACGTCTACGGACATGGGAACGACACAGAAGTGAATGTCTGTGTAGTTATTTTTGGTTGTCTGTGGGTGTTTCTGTACTGTCTGTGTAACTGTCAGTGGCCATCTGTGGATGTCTTTGTGGTGTATGTGGGTGTCTTCGTGTTTTACTATTACCCCTTAATATCTTCATTCGTTCAGAACTATGCCAATATAAAATAGATTTAGAGAGTTTCTATAACTTGTGTTAAGAGAACTTTTTTCACTAACATTTTCAAAAATATTATCAATATTTTGACGAAATCTTCGTTTTAAAGAAAGAAATTCACATGTATATTATGGTTTAAACAGAAAAATAATTTTTTTAAAGAATAATATTAGTTCACAACATACCAAATGTTCCTTGTTGACATTAGTATTTGTTAATTATACAAAAATATACACTCTTTCGATCTACAGTAAGTAGTCATTAAACATTTACAAGCAAGTGCAAGGTATTTCACGAATGATAGAAGATCAATGTTACTTTTTATTAATGTCAATTTCATCCGATGGATAATGACAATGACAAATAATGAAGAAAAAGAAAAATATATCATAATACTTGTATAGATTTAGTTAAGCTATAAAATATTTAATTTGAAGTAAAAAAAATTTGATATAAATTAATAGAGAAAAGCACCATATGATGGGACACTAATTATACATGATTTGAAAATATATTTTTTTTCTTCTCCTCTTCTCTCAGGTAAAAGTAGATTTGACATAAAAAATAAATTTCATGCGGTATTATGTATGCATTTACCTAATACGAATATAGAAAAATAAGAAAATCACGTTGTTTTTCATAATAGTATATCTAAATAACGAAAGTAGTTTGCATTGATGAAGATTAAGCAATGTAATTATGATATTGAAATAAACAATGTTTTAGTACAGGTTACAGCAAAGCATGGCGGGGAACGAAACGATTAATATATTTTGATTATTTTACCAAATAGAAACGAGAAAAACCTTGGAAAAAAATATTTAAAATATCTAGTTTTACCCCCACTGTATATATGAGAAGAAAAAAAACGTAAATAAAATAAGAAAACCAAATTTTTGAAATATACAAAAAAATTTTCATTTATTTTTTATTTTTATGCATCTGCAACTTACAAGACTACTGTTGGTACTATAAAATATAGTTATTCTGTTCATGTATACAACAAAAACAAAAATATAATGAGGCAAACGTTTTGAATACAGAATAATCTATAACTGAAGGTTAATGTACATGGCATTTTATTTATTTATATACATTTATTTGAAAATAAAAAGAAAAATTGACAAAAAAAAGTAAAAATGTCTGAAAATCTATGGAGGCACTACTTTCGTCTTGACAGACAATTTTCTAATATAACGAGGTCGTATTAGTTTTGAAAATAATGTAATCTTGCATAGAATTGATATGACAAGTGACAAGCAGTTTCCTAATCAACGTCAACAAATTTCACCACTACTATTTATTGTCACCATAGCAAGAGATATAAAAGAGTAGAGAAGTTTATCTAATAAAGATACAATAGTCAACGATTGAACAAAAAAATAAATCAAAACCGTATTGCCAATGATAAAACGAAACCCTAAAAATAGAATAAAACTGATGATAATGGACGTAAACATTTCTACAGTAGAGAAAAATAGACGTTTGTTCATCTTTATTCAGATATTAATGAATTTTATACTTATATTTTAACATTTAGAGAAAACAAGAATAAGTTTAAATAAAAAAGTGAAAAACCTTTTGCCCTTTCTTCCTCTTACTTCAATATAGTATTGATTCGTTTTACAAACGATATTTCTTTTAGTATTTTATGCAATTGAAATAAACATATTTGTTCAATAAAATCTTTAGAAAATTTTATGAACTTTTTTCTATATTCTATTTATTAGAATGTAAAAAGTATGAATGATAAGAAAATGAGACTAAAAAATTTGACTTTTAATGTCACATAAAAAAAGTTTAGCAAAATATTCTAAGAAAATAGTTTTTTTTAATTTAAAACACATATGTCTACAAATCTATTGAATTTTTGACTAGTATAATACACATCGTTTTATTTTTCATATGATATTGATTCTTTATAGATCTTTTTTTTTTTGTTTTATTAGCATTCTATGTCTCATAGTAAAATTTTTATTCTATCTATTTGAAGATGTTGTATAGTAAACATGAGATATTTTTTAATTTAAATTTGTTTATTAAAAATTGTTTACTATGTTAAAACGTTTTTTTTTTTTTTTTATTTTATTACTATATAAAATATGTATAATTTTTTTTTTTGTTTCTTTTTGTTTCTTTTTTTTGTTTCTATGAGCGCTTCAACTGCTAACAAAATAAAAGATTTTGAGAAAAATCAATATCTTATCATTTTTTCAAAACAAAAATGTCTTCGTATAACAGATATTGAGAAATAAAGATTATTTTTTTTTGTTCTATATGCTTATTTTGATAACAGTAATTCATCAAGTTCGTCACACACATAAGAATTATTTTGAGAATAAATAGTATCACTAAAATCTGGAAATGTTAAATCTTGAGAAAATAAATTAAAATTATCCAATGTCAAATCATAGGATGTTGTCGTTGTTGGAATCAATGTATTCATCGATGTGTCAAATGTTGTCTGTATACCATTATTATTATAATTAAATGTTGTTGTTGATGATGATGACGATGATGGTGGTAAATAATTGAATGTTTGTTGATTATCATCTGTTGTTGTTAGATTATCTATTGGAAATACTGAGAATAAATCATTTTCATTTAATAAAATTGTACCATCATTTTGTTCATTTTTCATACAAATATGTTCATGTGTTATCAATCGACTTTCTAATTGTAATTTTTGATCTTCTAATACGTTTATATTATTAATTAATGAATTTGATTGTTGTTCAAGATCTCTAATTTGTTTTTTTAAACGTTCTTCAATACTTAATCGTCGAATTCGAACTTTTTCAGCTGCTGCACGATTTCTTGCTCGACGTATTTGACGTTTATGTTCTTCTTCCGGTGAAAGTATATCATATTTTGATCGACGACCAGTAGCAAGAGTAGGAGCAGGATTTTTTCTTGGACGAACTCTAATTGGACCAAATTCAATAATATCTTTATGTTTTAAATTAAACGATGTCGATGTTATCATTGTTTCATCATCATCATTTAAACTAGATGAATAATTACTATTTGAATCTATATGTTCGATACCACTATCCGATCCAACATTGATAGGATAGGGCATTGATTCAGTTTTAATAAAAAAATTTTTTGTTTGCTGTTGAACTTGTTCTGATTGTCGTTGTTGTTTTTGATTAGCATCAGTGGTATTCGAAGGTATAATATTAAATTTACCTGTACACATTTCGTATGTTGTAGATGCAATAAAAATTGATCGCATATAATTTAGAAAATATTTGATTGATAAATAGATGAAAACAAATTAGATAGATGTAAAGATGTCTGGATTAATTGTTAGGATCTGAATGCGCTGTTGGTAATAAAGATTCTACTTACAACATGATTTTATATACAGTTTTAGGTTTTGCTTATTTATTTACATGTAGGCGTCAAGAAGACGAAGAACAAAAAAGAAAAAAAAATATATGTTTTTTGTTTTTTCTTCTTTTTCACATGTCAGAAAAAAGAACACAAAATCAAAGACCTTGAGTGGGAGAGAAGAGCAAATATGCACATGTTCTTCTTATATATGACACAATTAATTGATAAGAGAAATGAGTGTGTGGAGGATATTTATTTACTTTTTCCTTGTACTTGAAAGCTTGAATTTTGAGTCATACTGCCATTATAAAAAAAAAGGGAAAGTCTACATAACCGGTTAAACAAGAAACAAAAGTTCGAGGGGACGGTTTCTCTTTTCTTTTTTCATAATATTTTTTGTTTTCTTTTATTTTTTTTATACACATAATCTAATCGATTAAATACATAGACAGTGGAGAACTGAACCTGGATGACTAAAAGTGTAGATAAAAAAGAAATAATGTAAAATATTATTAAAACAATTATACCATGTGGGAAAACAAACCCACCCTCGCGCTCTTCTACTCTATGATGTCAAAACGAACTGAAAAAGTATAAAATGTGTGGTGCGTTTATTATTAAAAACAAATATTATACGATTGTATTGATTTTATATAGAAACTGTTTCTTTAGTTTAGAACATATTAATATGCAATATGAGAAAAATGAATCGAAAGAAATTTGTCTATCATTTTGATATTGAAGTAAAAATATTGTTTGTCTAGGATACGACGATCAACATTCGTTGTCATATCTTTATAAGATAGCAGAATTTAATAAACTAATGCAACATATAGACAGAATTTTTCTAGTCTATGGTTAAATTAAAATACAATGGACTGACTCGATCTCACAGAAGACGCATACTGTAACGGAAGCATAAGACTGAAGAAGAATGAACTACTTCTGATATTGAATCAGATTTTTTAGTCTTATAACAATCATTTTATTTTGCGTAAAACTCTTCTTGGTTTCGCTGATATTTTTTGAAAGACTGGATGGATTAAATATCCTTTGTGTAAGATATAGCAATAATACAATGCAACACTCATGAGACAAATGGAAGATTTCGAAAAAGAAAAAAGATATACAAGTGCAAAAATATTTTTAGCATTTTTTTTTGCTACTCACCATCAATATTTCCTCTGATAGTTCAAAAAATATTCATGACTGCTTACTATAAATCCGACAAATTAAAAAGACACGTCCATTGTACAATGATTTTGAACAGTGAATGAGAGAAACGTTCTTGTTTATTTGTAAAGCTATTTGTCTGAAATTTCGAAAATAGTCGATGAAAATATCCAGTGTGAATAATTCATGACAAATTTCTTTCGTTTGCGTTGTGTGAATAATTCATGACAGAAACTTCTTTTGTGTTGACTATCCAGAATATACCAAGTTAAGGCATACTTTTCATTGGTTATACTCTACGAAAAGGGAAACGAACGAAAACGATGTCGCACACGTATATTTTTATCGTTCAAAGACCTGAAAAAAAGTGAAAATAACTAATCGACTTCATACAATTTGATTCAGATTTTCACCTGGATCACGAATATGTTGTTCATTTTGAATAAAAAGCCTTGCATAATTAAAAATTAAGTTTTTTATTTTGTTTCACTCTGAACTATATGGAAAAAGGAAAGAAAAGAGAAACATTACAATATAATAATTTTCTTTTCTCTTTTCCATGTGCGCCCTAGTCGAGAGAAATCCTGCGGGAGTCCCGATGGATTCCCGCGAGAGTTTTTTTCTCAAAAAATCCATAGCGAGTCCTACGAGACTTCACAAAAAGTTCCGCAAGAGTCCCATACACAAAAAATTTTATTTTTTGAAAAAACCAGTATGAATAAAGAGGCAGGTAGTAAATTCATGTGTACACAGCAAATTCAGTTCTCTGTTCCCTTCCCTACAAAAAAATATTTTATCGGCACTGGTTGTGCACGGGTGCGCACCGGTGCCGAATAATTATTTTTTCCGGGCACCGATGCGCTTCGGTGCCAGAAAGAATGTAAAAATCTCGCACCGATGCGCACCGGTGCCGAAATTTTGTTTTCAATCACCATTTTGTTTTGTCAATTTCTATCTATATTAACGCTACGGTCTACTTCTAATATTTCGAATGTCTTTCTGATTTCATTTTTTCCTTCTCATAAGAGAAGTGCCGAGGCAATGCCGCATGGTTTTGGCATGTCGATGTGGTACTGATCAGTGCCGCACTCTAACACAAAATTCAGCATAAACAACTATAATAAAGAACTAATTAAATTGATTAAATAAATTATCAGTGCGGCACCGATTTTTGCTAGTGCGGCACTGATTTTTACCAGTGCGGCACTCTTTCAGCAGAAATATATCGGCACCGATGCGCACGGGTGCCATTCGGCACTGGTTCGGCACTTGCTGGGCACGGGTGCGCACCGGTGCCAACCAGTGCCAGTGACCGATGGCATCCCATGCGCACCAGTGCGCACTGATTTTTACCAGTGCCGCACTGGAATTTTTTTTATAGGGTTATCTAAGGCCGATTTAGAATCAAGATGCTTGCGCATGTTAATCCTAAATGGGGCTAGTCCAATTTGGAATCAGGCTAGGCCAAGTTAGAATTCCTAACTGGACTAGTCTGATTCTGAATTAAACTGGGCTCAAGTAGAATTCTAATTGGAGGCTAGGCTGATTCTGAATTGAACTAGGCTCATTTAGAATTCTGTAATAAAATATGGATTCTGTATCAGAATACGATAAAACAAACAATCTTCAGAATAATTAGGAAAAATTAATTAGCCTTCAATTACAGAGATGTACGAGATCGGAATCAAAAAACTTTTCAGTAGTTGGAAACTTCTGAGAATAATAGCCATTTTTGCTACAGGTTTTTGACAGTTTTATCAAAAAACAAGTGACTGAAAAATTTTTTTTCTGAAAGCGGATTTGGAACATTTTTTGATTGAGAGCGAAAAATCGTAATCTTGCTCATGTCCACCTTCTATTAGATCGAACAACTTTTAGTATTTCTACTTTAACAAAGAAACATTAATTCTTCTCTCTAGAGAGAAGAATTAATGTTTCTTTGTTAAAGTAGAAATACTAAAAGTTGTTCGATCTAATAGAAGGTGGACATGAGCAAGATTACGATTTTTCGCTCTCAATCAAAAAATGTTCCAAATCCGCTTTCAGAAAAAAAATTTTTCAGTCACTTGTTTTTTGATAAAACTGTCAAAAACCTGTAGCAAAAATGGCTATTATTCTCAGAAGTTTCCAACTACTGAAAAGTTTTTTGATTCCGATCTCGTACATCTCTGTAATTGAAGGCTAATTAATTTTTCCTAATTATTCTGAAGATTGTTTGTTTTATCGTATTCTGATACAGAATCCATATTTTATTACAGAATTCTAAATGAGCCTAGTTCAATTCAGAATCAGCCTAGCCTCCAATTAGAATTCTACTTGAGCCCAGTTTAATTCAGAATCAGACTAGTCCAGTTAGGAATTCTAACTTGGCCTAGCCTGATTCCAAATTGGACTAGCCCCATTTAGGATTAACATGCGCAAGCATCTTGATTCTAAATCGGCCTTAGATAACCCTATAAAAAAAATTCCAGTGCGGCACTGGTAAAAATCAGTGCGCACTGGTGCGCATGGGATGCCATCGGTCACTGGCACTGGTTGGCACCGGTGCGCACCCGTGCCCAGCAAGTGCCGAACCAGTGCCGAATGGCACCCGTGCGCATCGGTGCCGATATATTTCTGCTGAAAGAGTGCCGCACTGGTAAAAATCAGTGCCGCACTAGCAAAAATCGGTGCCGCACTGATAATTTATTTAATCAATTTAATTAGTTCTTTATTATAGTTGTTTATGCTGAATTTTGTGTTAGAGTGCGGCACTGATCAGTACCACATCGACATGCCAAAACCATGCGGCATTGCCTCGGCACTTCTCTTATGAGAAGGAAAAAATGAAATCAGAAAGACATTCGAAATATTAGAAGTAGACCGTAGCGTTAATATAGATAGAAATTGACAAAACAAAATGGTGATTGAAAACAAAATTTCGGCACCGGTGCGCATCGGTGCGAGATTTTTACATTCTTTCTGGCACCGAAGCGCATCGGTGCCCGGAAAAAATAATTATTCGGCACCGGTGCGCACCCGTGCACAACCAGTGCCGATAAAATATTTTTTTGTAGGGAAGGGAACAGAGAACTGAATTTGCTGTGTACACATGAATTTACTACCTGCCTCTTTATTCATACTGGTTTTTTCAAAAAATAAAATTTTTTGTGTATGGGACTCTTGCGGAACTTTTTGTGAAGTCTCGTAGGACTCGCTATGGATTTTTTGAGAAAAAAACTCTCGCGGGAATCCATCGGGACTCCCGCAGGATTTCTCTCGACTAGGGCGCACATGGAAAAGAGAAAAGAAAATTATTATATTGTAATGTTTCTCTTTTCTTTCCTTTTTCCATATAGTTCAGAGTGAAACAAAATAAAAAACTTAATTTTTAATTATGCAAGGCTTTTTATTCAAAATGAACAACATATTCGTGATCCAGGTGAAAATCTGAATCAAATTGTATGAAGTCGATTAGTTATTTTCACTTTTTTTCAGGTCTTTGAACGATAAAAATATACGTGTGCGACATCGTTTTCGTTCGTTTCCCTTTTCGTAGAGTATAACCAATGAAAAGTATGCCTTAACTTGGTATATTCTGGATAGTCAACACAAAAGAAGTTTCTGTCATGAATTATTCACACAACGCAAACGAAAGAAATTTGTCATGAATTATTCACACTGGATATTTTCATCGACTATTTTCGAAATTTCAGACAAATAGCTTTACAAATAAACAAGAACGTTTCTCTCATTCACTGTTCAAAATCATTGTACAATGGACGTGTCTTTTTAATTTGTCGGATTTATAGTAAGCAGTCATGAATATTTTTTGAACTATCAGAGGAAATATTGATGGTGAGTAGCAAAAAAAAATGCTAAAAATATTTTTGCACTTGTATATCTTTTTTCTTTTTCGAAATCTTCCATTTGTCTCATGAGTGTTGCATTGTATTATTGCTATATCTTACACAAAGGATATTTAATCCATCCAGTCTTTCAAAAAATATCAGCGAAACCAAGAAGAGTTTTACGCAAAATAAAATGATTGTTATAAGACTAAAAAATCTGATTCAATATCAGAAGTAGTTCATTCTTCTTCAGTCTTATGCTTCCGTTACAGTATGCGTCTTCTGTGAGATCGAGTCAGTCCATTGTATTTTAATTTAACCATAGACTAGAAAAATTCTGTCTATATGTTGCATTAGTTTATTAAATTCTGCTATCTTATAAAGATATGACAACGAATGTTGATCGTCGTATCCTAGACAAACAATATTTTTACTTCAATATCAAAATGATAGACAAATTTCTTTCGATTCATTTTTCTCATATTGCATATTAATATGTTCTAAACTAAAGAAACAGTTTCTATATAAAATCAATACAATCGTATAATATTTGTTTTTAATAATAAACGCACCACACATTTTATACTTTTTCAGTTCGTTTTGACATCATAGAGTAGAAGAGCGCGAGGGTGGGTTTGTTTTCCCACATGGTATAATTGTTTTAATAATATTTTACATTATTTCTTTTTTATCTACACTTTTAGTCATCCAGGTTCAGTTCTCCACTGTCTATGTATTTAATCGATTAGATTATGTGTATAAAAAAAATAAAAGAAAACAAAAAATATTATGAAAAAAGAAAAGAGAAACCGTCCCCTCGAACTTTTGTTTCTTGTTTAACCGGTTATGTAGACTTTCCCTTTTTTTTTATAATGGCAGTATGACTCAAAATTCAAGCTTTCAAGTACAAGGAAAAAGTAAATAAATATCCTCCACACACTCATTTCTCTTATCAATTAATTGTGTCATATATAAGAAGAACATGTGCATATTTGCTCTTCTCTCCCACTCAAGGTCTTTGATTTTGTGTTCTTTTTTCTGACATGTGAAAAAGAAGAAAAAACAAAAAACATATATTTTTTTTTCTTTTTTGTTCTTCGTCTTCTTGACGCCTACATGTAAATAAATAAGCAAAACCTAAAACTGTATATAAAATCATGTTGTAAGTAGAATCTTTATTACCAACAGCGCATTCAGATCCTAACAATTAATCCAGACATCTTTACATCTATCTAATTTGTTTTCATCTATTTATCAATCAAATATTTTCTAAATTATATGCGATCAATTTTTATTGCATCTACAACATACGAAATGTGTACAGGTAAATTTAATATTATACCTTCGAATACCACTGATGCTAATCAAAAACAACAACGACAATCAGAACAAGTTCAACAGCAAACAAAAAATTTTTTTATTAAAACTGAATCAATGCCCTATCCTATCAATGTTGGATCGGATAGTGGTATCGAACATATAGATTCAAATAGTAATTATTCATCTAGTTTAAATGATGATGATGAAACAATGATAACATCGACATCGTTTAATTTAAAACATAAAGATATTATTGAATTTGGTCCAATTAGAGTTCGTCCAAGAAAAAATCCTGCTCCTACTCTTGCTACTGGTCGTCGATCAAAATATGATATACTTTCACCGGAAGAAGAACATAAACGTCAAATACGTCGAGCAAGAAATCGTGCAGCAGCTGAAAAAGTTCGAATTCGACGATTAAGTATTGAAGAACGTTTAAAAAAACAAATTAGAGATCTTGAACAACAATCAAATTCATTAATTAATAATATAAACGTATTAGAAGATCAAAAATTACAATTAGAAAGTCGATTGATAACACATGAACATATTTGTATGAAAAATGAACAAAATGATGGTACAATTTTATTAAATGAAAATGATTTATTCTCAGTATTTCCAATAGATAATCTAACAACAACAGATGATAATCAACAAACATTCAATTATTTACCACCATCATCGTCATCATCATCAACAACAACATTTAATTATAATAATAATGGTATACAGACAACATTTGACACATCGATGAATACATTGATTCCAACAACGACAACATCCTATGATTTGACATTGGATAATTTTAATTTATTTTCTCAAGATTTAACATTTCCAGATTTTAGTGATACTATTTATTCTCAAAATAATTCTTATGTGTGTGACGAACTTGATGAATTACTGTTATCAAAATAAGCATATAGAACAAAAAAAAATAATCTTTATTTCTCAATATCTGTTATACGAAGACATTTTTGTTTTGAAAAAATGATAAGATATTGATTTTTCTCAAAATCTTTTATTTTGTTAGCAGTTGAAGCGCTCATAGAAACAAAAAAAAGAAACAAAAAGAAACAAAAAAAAAAATTATACATATTTTATATAGTAATAAAATAAAAAAAAAAAAAAAACGTTTTAACATAGTAAACAATTTTTAATAAACAAATTTAAATTAAAAAATATCTCATGTTTACTATACAACATCTTCAAATAGATAGAATAAAAATTTTACTATGAGACATAGAATGCTAATAAAACAAAAAAAAAAAGATCTATAAAGAATCAATATCATATGAAAAATAAAACGATGTGTATTATACTAGTCAAAAATTCAATAGATTTGTAGACATATGTGTTTTAAATTAAAAAAAACTATTTTCTTAGAATATTTTGCTAAACTTTTTTTATGTGACATTAAAAGTCAAATTTTTTAGTCTCATTTTCTTATCATTCATACTTTTTACATTCTAATAAATAGAATATAGAAAAAAGTTCATAAAATTTTCTAAAGATTTTATTGAACAAATATGTTTATTTCAATTGCATAAAATACTAAAAGAAATATCGTTTGTAAAACGAATCAATACTATATTGAAGTAAGAGGAAGAAAGGGCAAAAGGTTTTTCACTTTTTTATTTAAACTTATTCTTGTTTTCTCTAAATGTTAAAATATAAGTATAAAATTCATTAATATCTGAATAAAGATGAACAAACGTCTATTTTTCTCTACTGTAGAAATGTTTACGTCCATTATCATCAGTTTTATTCTATTTTTAGGGTTTCGTTTTATCATTGGCAATACGGTTTTGATTTATTTTTTTGTTCAATCGTTGACTATTGTATCTTTATTAGATAAACTTCTCTACTCTTTTATATCTCTTGCTATGGTGACAATAAATAGTAGTGGTGAAATTTGTTGACGTTGATTAGGAAACTGCTTGTCACTTGTCATATCAATTCTATGCAAGATTACATTATTTTCAAAACTAATACGACCTCGTTATATTAGAAAATTGTCTGTCAAGACGAAAGTAGTGCCTCCATAGATTTTCAGACATTTTTACTTTTTTTTGTCAATTTTTCTTTTTATTTTCAAATAAATGTATATAAATAAATAAAATGCCATGTACATTAACCTTCAGTTATAGATTATTCTGTATTCAAAACGTTTGCCTCATTATATTTTTGTTTTTGTTGTATACATGAACAGAATAACTATATTTTATAGTACCAACAGTAGTCTTGTAAGTTGCAGATGCATAAAAATAAAAAATAAATGAAAATTTTTTTGTATATTTCAAAAATTTGGTTTTCTTATTTTATTTACGTTTTTTTTCTTCTCATATATACAGTGGGGGTAAAACTAGATATTTTAAATATTTTTTTCCAAGGTTTTTCTCGTTTCTATTTGGTAAAATAATCAAAATATATTAATCGTTTCGTTCCCCGCCATGCTTTGCTGTAACCTGTACTAAAACATTGTTTATTTCAATATCATAATTACATTGCTTAATCTTCATCAATGCAAACTACTTTCGTTATTTAGATATACTATTATGAAAAACAACGTGATTTTCTTATTTTTCTATATTCGTATTAGGTAAATGCATACATAATACCGCATGAAATTTATTTTTTATGTCAAATCTACTTTTACCTGAGAGAAGAGGAGAAGAAAAAAAATATATTTTCAAATCATGTATAATTAGTGTCCCATCATATGGTGCTTTTCTCTATTAATTTATATCAAATTTTTTTTACTTCAAATTAAATATTTTATAGCTTAACTAAATCTATACAAGTATTATGATATATTTTTCTTTTTCTTCATTATTTGTCATTGTCATTATCCATCGGATGAAATTGACATTAATAAAAAGTAACATTGATCTTCTATCATTCGTGAAATACCTTGCACTTGCTTGTAAATGTTTAATGACTACTTACTGTAGATCGAAAGAGTGTATATTTTTGTATAATTAACAAATACTAATGTCAACAAGGAACATTTGGTATGTTGTGAACTAATATTATTCTTTAAAAAAATTATTTTTCTGTTTAAACCATAATATACATGTGAATTTCTTTCTTTAAAACGAAGATTTCGTCAAAATATTGATAATATTTTTGAAAATGTTAGTGAAAAAAGTTCTCTTAACACAAGTTATAGAAACTCTCTAAATCTATTTTATATTGGCATAGTTCTGAACGAATGAAGATATTAAGGGGTAATAGTAAAACACGAAGACACCCACATACACCACAAAGACATCCACAGATGGCCACTGACAGTTACACAGACAGTACAGAAACACCCACAGACAACCAAAAATAACTACACAGACATTCACTTCTGTGTCGTTCCCATGTCCGTAGACGTGAATATCTGTGTAGTTATTTTTGGCTATCTGTGGATGTCTTCATGTTTTACTATTACTCAGATGTTAAGCTCTTATGTACATATTATTTATTTTTAAAAATAAAATCTTTATAAAATGATTTAAATATCCAGAGAGATGAATGTGCGAAAAATTTTCATTTGTTATATAGATGCTAGTAAAATTTGATATTGATCTATGCATTGATGATATGGTTATATATTCTGTAAGAAGTACAACATTTTTGAAATAAGCGCAGAGGAGTAAAGGGTAAAAGAATGACAAGAAATTATTTTATGGACTCGCTACTCTTTCGTAGATCGAAAAAAAGTAGGTCGACTTGTCCTTATGAAAAGAGAACACAACGTGGTAACAAACTGGAGGTGTGCATGTACACCTTTTTTTTATCCATGAATAAAAATCTTTTTCTGTTGATGTCCACCATCACGTTTTTTTAGACAAGTTTTGTGTATGAAAATTTCATTCATTTTTCTTTATTTCCTTCAGGTTTCTCCATTTGAATACGGCTGCTCTTTTGTCTAATTAATTACTGCAAATCCCAAATGCACCTGTGAAGTGAAAAAGACATTTGCTTTGTTTTCTTCGACACGAGGGAGCAAGGGTAACAGTAGGCTATATTTGCATGTAGTTATATAGAGCGCCGAGGTAAACACGTTTTTCTTTGTTCAGTGCAGTAAAAACATGTGGTGAGAGTAGCAGAAAAGAAAAAAAAACGATATATACTATATTTTGTTTCTTTGCTTCTTTCTTTCTTTCATATGACCAAACATTTTGTCACTAGTATCCGTCCAATCAAATCCTGGTATTGAAAAAAATTTAAAAATTTTTCAGTTTGTCCATGTGCATCTGTGTCTATGAACAGATTAAAAAAACCTATCTATATCTGTGGACATGTTCATCTAATGCAGAGCTCTATAACAAACATGTGAATACTCTTATTTATCTTATATATGTAGAATAGTTAAGTTGTAGATAAATTTTCTTTTTTCCTATATCAAAAGCTCAAATTTTCAAACATTAGAATGACATTTTGAAATACGTACAATTCTTTTAGTGCTATTTACCCTTTCATGGGTAGTAGTGATGGTACATCTCTATGTTCGAAACCTACTCCCTTCGGAGCATTAATCCATGTCTACGATGGAATGAATGAGACAGAAGGATATGAAATAAATTAAATTTTGATTCATTTTTTGAATTTCATATCATAATGCACAATGATACTAATGATACGTGTATACGTACGATCTTGATATTACCAAATATCAGCAAGATAAATATAAATTCATAACGATCAATAATATCTAAACAGCAAGCTAAAAATGAAAATAAGAGACTCCTACTTATTTTATTACACAAAAAAAAATCTATCCAAACGATGAACTCAGTTTCTCCTAAGATACACCAATTTCAAGTAGACGCTTATAGAAATCACTATTTTTCGCTATTAAGAATCTCCAATTTCAATCAAGTTTTGGTACGAGACAAACGCCGTTTCGTTCATCTTTATCTACTAATGGAATTGAAATTATAGAATCTGCCGAAAAATTCATTGAAATTGGTGAAAATCTCTGTTTTTATGCAAAGTCGACCAATTATGACAACTTTTAACGTACTTTTCGGCTTATTCTAGAATTTCAATCCCATTAGCAGATAAAGATGAACGAAATTGCGTTTGCTAAAAATAAAACATCTTTCCGTATGAGAAACAAACGCCTACAACTTTCATACCACAGAATTTACCCATTACTCTTTTCAACAATGACAGATTGAAACTCGCTGTTTTCATAATTATTTTCTGTTTTTTATAATCAAAGAAAACATGAATTACATCTTGTCTTAAATCAAAAGTTTATTTTAGCCAACTTCATGCTCCTCTTTTTATCTAATAATTTATTGTTCAACCGTGAATTTGAGTCAGCAACCATTGGCGGAGCGTCAGCAAGGCAATTACCCCTCCTAGGAGAAAAATTTAACGGCAATAGTTCCTTATTGCTCTGTTGTACCAGACTTTTCTACAACAAAGATATCACAAAATGAGCAAAATCCATGAAATCCAGCGGAAGGAAAGCGGTTTTCATAATATAGTATGTTAAAAAAACTTATTACCCCTTCTGAAAAATTATGTAATTCTTCAAAATTCTTCATTTCAATCTGCCCATGTTAGCAACTGTTTATATCTTTGTCAACACAAACATCGTGTATCAGGGCTCGAAACAGGCCGACACTTTTGAGGCCTGGTCTGCCTGCGTCAGGCCCGTAATGTTTAGATCTGCCTGGGCCTGTCGATATATTTCCTGGGCCTTGCTTGTCTACCTGCCATTGTTCTCGGTCTATCCTGGCCTGGTCTGTAGAAGCCTGGTCATTTTTTTAATAAAAAACATGTACAAATAATAGTAACATAAGATGAACAGAAAAGTGACAGATAATTAAACAATATATCTGAGTAAAAAAATTTGGTTTTTGTTCAAGTATTTTCTGAACTGACATAACTAACAAGATATCCACAACCGTGTCAGGATTTAGTGATGCACGGCGTTCATTAATAACCAGGCTAGGCCGCCTGGTGTTTTCAGAGGTCTGCCTGAATCTATTTCAGTTTAGACCTGGTCTGCCTTAGCCTGGTACAGGCCGAAAATTTGTAGCCTGGCCTGTCTGTAGCAGGCAGGCAGGCTGTCTGGCCTGGTTCGAGCCCTGTCGTGTATTTGTGTCTATATTTGACACAAGTAACATTACATTTTGCTGTTCGATATTTTTATCTGGCCAGAATGATATTTCATTTTAATACATTTTTGTTATACTTCCATTTTAAATGAACCGTTAATATCTTTTATTTGATTGTATTAGATTGCATGTGAGAAAAACAAAATTTTCTATTTCAAAAAAAGTTTTGCATGTTTATAAAATCTCTTTATATATAGTATATTATCTTTGATATCCGGTACATTGTTTGTTTTATAAATCTTTTAATAAAAACAACGAATGGAATGTTGATTACACACACACAGACAAACAAAGAAAAAATCCTTTTTACCATAGTGCTATAAATAATATGTATTTCAAATATAAATTTTACACTTGCAGTCGGAATGTCATGCTACATATCTTAGACTGAGATTAAGAGTAAAATAATGGGGAAAAATGTTTTGTTTCCAGGGTGTTTCTACAATACTATAATCTTTCTATGATTACGAATGACAAGGAAGATAATGATAAATTAATTATCCTGATGAAATTTTGTCACATATTTATAATTAAAAGGAGGAAGCCAAAGGAAACATCGTTGGATAATTCAATCTTTAATTTGACTTAATAAAAGACATTTTTTCTTCGTTTTTTAGCAGAGTTGCAACCGGGCCGGTGACGTACCGGACCGGTTGAGTGAGTTGGACCGGCCGGTTTTCACCGGTTTCACAAAGTTGTGCATATTCGTTCATTTTTCATCAGAAAGATATTATGCATGGGTGCTTAGTAGTTTTTTTAAAGGAAAGAGAGAGTGACGATTTTATTTGAAATGTAAATTTTTTCTTTTTATTCTTTCAATTTGTTTTCAAAGACAAAGTCATATTATTTATTGTTTAAAATATCACAGCAATCGGAGCACTGTCACGTATTGGCGTTTTATCTTTTATCTTTTTTCTTTAATGTTAATCTAATTTTTATTTTCGATATGCCGATATCGTAGCTTCCTAACTCAAATTCGTCTTAATTGGCTTTGTTATTTGACATAGTGAATCTCTTTCCAAATTTATTTTCAAATTATTCGTGACGTTTCGTTTTGTGGGAAGGAACCTTATCTCATGCAGA
>CAJNOQ010003253.1:0-20886 GCA_905250885.1 Didymodactylos carnosus | reverse complement strand
CAGTCGTTAACATTTAACTCAACAACGCATCACCAGCATCAAATTTCAGGTGTAAAAAGTTTATTTGTCTATCGAATGACGTTTGTCCGAAGTCTATATCACTTACCTGAGTTAAGATATTTCAATTTTAAGAAAAGGTAAATTTTTCAAATTTCAAATTAAATTTAAAAATTCAAATTTTGTGCTGGAGACTTTTTAAATTTAATTTGAAATTTGAAAATTTAACTTTTTAGAGAATGATTCCAGTGGACGTCTCATTCTTCGCCATACACATGAGCAAAGTCTCAAAGCCTTTCAAACACAGTTTCCATTAGTTGTGGTCTGAGACGTTCAACAACTGAGGGTGCAGAATCTATCTATAAGATTAGAAAACTTCCGCCGACCATAAAAAATTAGAATAAAATTTCCCCGGCATGAAACAAAGGAAGAAAACAAAATAATGTAATTGTATTGTTGCGTGCTCTTGACGTAAACGATTTAAAACAATTAAAACAGGAGAAACTAATTTCCATACTTGATACCGATCGCTCTTTTTGTAAAACAACCGTTGTTTATCTCTCAGTTGACTAAAATAATTATTGAGTGATTGTTTGATAAATCGATCTGCTTAATGTAATGATAATGCATTCCAACTTGGAATGCATCACCCTGGGTACACTGTACCCAGGATGTGGAAAACGATGTAATTAATTGTCTATTAAATGTCAGTTAATAGCTAATGAAATAGTCATTAAATGGCCATTGTTACACCTTATAAATGGGAACGTTTTAATGCCTTAAAATGGCATTTTTTGACAGGCTGAAAACTGTCCGAAAATAGGCAGTTAATAGCATCATGTAATGACCGTTGTTACACCATTATTGGCTGTTAACGGTCAATTATCGAACGTTTTCTTTGATTAATTTTTTGGTTAATATCCAAAATATAGTGGAAAAATATAGTTTCCAAAATTTTTGACGTTTTTGGTACCTTCGATCCAAGGTGCCATCGATGGTACCAGATCCAGAACCAGCGACGACTTCCACTAGACAAGTTTCGAAGACTTGTACAATCGGAGAGGAGAAAAATTTGCAAATTTCTTCCAAATTTCAGTGATATATATACATATATCAATCATGACTGCAAAATAAAAGGGTGAATGAAACAGTCATTTTAAATGTAGGTTTTTTCGCTGTATATTTTGCAATTGAAGAATGGTCTGTTAATAGCCATTTAACTGCGACTGTTATTTTACATTTTAGGATGCACAGGTAAATGCCTGTTTTTTGCCGTTATAACAGCAGAAAATTTACAGTAAACAGTGACTGTTAACTGACTTTTTTCTAACATTTTGTGGTATCTTAAATGCCTTTTTTCGAACCTTTGTCAACAATCACATAACAGACAATAAACTGGCTGTTGCTTGGCAGTTTTTCAACAGTTATTTGGGTGTTAAAAGCTTCTAGTTCATTCAAAAACAGTTTTTTTTATATTTTGTATTGTTCTTTCAGATCAGTAAAATTCATGTTTAAACGGGGCGCATTTCTTTTCATAGAATTAATCAATTCTTATAGACTAGTGACACCTTTATTCTGTATTTAATTGATAATTTGATGTTTTTCATAACATGTTTAATAAATGTGCAGGATCTAAACAATTTTTTATCGTTTTAAAAACAGCTGATGTATTTTTAAATGGCTTCAACTATTGCAGTGCGTAATAAAATTAAATATTCTTTTCTTACCAGATTTCGCATTCTTTTCTTGTACATATATCCGCATTGTTTTTGCTATTGGAGAGAGTAGTTGTTTAGCTCTGCACATATAGATTCTAATCTGACGGTGCCAGCTCATGAAAGTGTTTGGCTAAAAAATGGTGAAAATGTCTACAAAAGGCCTGTTCTGCTGCAAAATAGGATCTCCACAGGTTGGCCTTTCTTTAAAATTTTTTAAACGTGATATTCATTATCAGGAGCTCGAGTTGCACTAGTCCTGTTACTCTCGAAGTGTTCGGATAAAGTCAATGTAAACGTGGTACGTTTTAGGAAGAACAACCCGCAATGGTTCTCAAAAACAGCATTCTTTTTGAAAAAAAAGAATGTTGAAATCAGGAGTTTTCATGCTGGTTGTCTGGGATTCTATCGAAACTTCTTTATCACACGTTGTATCTTTTTCTTCTGTAACTGTTATCGTTCACAATCAGCTGCTGTTGTTGATTTCTGTGATAAGCTTGTTTCTTTAGTTCTAGACGCTTCTCTATTTGTTCCTGCCTTCTGAGTATATTCGACGCTGGCTCGTAGACCGATGGTGCTACACTTTTGCCGTAATTTTTCCATATATTCATACTTTCACAGTGACCTCTTCGCGACACTGCTGCTCTCACGGAAAAGGTTTATGGCTTGTCGTTGATTCGTGATAGTAAGCCAATCAAACGTTTTAAATGTACCCTGGCGAAATGCGTGCATAAAAAATTTCAAACAAACTAATCATATATAAGTTCGGACTGAGCTTATTTGAAGTTTTTCTTATATTACTTCTATCAAATCAACCATAACGTCGAAACAAATCTTCTCGCTAGAATACTGTATCAATTGATTTTCGCCTAACTAGCTCACATATATCCAAATATATCTAACACGTTTCTAATAAGATTTTATCTAATTTATACTATAACGTCCTGTTTTTTTCATAGATCCTACAAATTTTATATGCGGTGAAAAAGGATGTAGCAGTTTAACATGCGAGTTTCGAGGGTCTGTTTCTATAATTTTTTTAAATAACAACGACGCGTAATATACACATTTCGGTATTTGACTGTTTATCACACCTTAAACGATTTAAGATAAAAAACGAGTTCATAAAACAAATCATCCCTAATCTATGTATAGCTATCTATTTCTCTTCTACTAGTCTCTTTTCTTTAATTCTTCATCTTTTCCCATATTATCAGCAAAGATTTTCCTGATATACATTGCAAATTTAAATTGCAAATTGTACACGATACGGTTTATTTTTTCTTGTAGGCTGTACGGACAATTCACTCGTGCGAATGCAAAGTTTTATTAGACACCCTGCGCTGAACAATACTCTGTAGTGTGTATGGAGAAAACTTCTCGTTTTGAGCGGACGGACAAGTGTCAACAATACCGTTGGATAAATTTTAAAACGGTTAAATAACTTTCTTTATGTATCCTAATCGTTCTAGATATTAAACTTACAAATGATGTATTCTTGTGACAATAGTGTTATGCCGTCAAAACCTGTTGCACGTTTAGTATCTGTTTGTCAAAAAGAAGATTTAGCTTCATTTGACACGAGACAAATACCAATTAGTCTAGATGATACGCTCATTGTAAGTTTGTCTTATTTTCGCTTTATACGTTACTAATCTATTTGTGGTATTATTTTTTAGATGAAACTTCAATTTTACGATTATTGTTTCCCGTGTGACCCAACTCGTTATACTAAATTGAAAAGTTTTGATACATTTTTACGACGTTATCAAACGTTGACACATGATGAGATATTTGAAACATTGTGTGTATCAAGTTCTCAACTGCATAATGCTGTTACCAATTCCGTAGCATGTATTGGCTGTCGAAAAAGGTTAGTCGTATTTGTGCCTTTCATTTTCACTAATATTACATTTTTTTTTATTGTTTTAGTATCGAAAACTTTTTGAAATCCTTAATGGAATATCGTCATCCGGCTTTAGAACCATTATCTGTTACGCAACAAGGAACATTAACATTGGAAAAAACGTATTGTTCAGATCCACAAAACATCTATACTCTACTTTATGTAAATGGGTAAGAGACCGACATTTTCAAAAACTTTACAATATTTTCAGTATTTTGTGTTAATTATAGATCTAAATTAAATACGTTCATCGATAGTATTCCGAAATCAAAAAAGAATCGTCGTTGTTTTATTCATTCGTTAGATAAATCCAGATCGATAAAGTAAGATTTATTGTAGAACCTTTTAAACAAAACAATAAATATTTTTATATTCATCGTAGTGATTGGCAAGAGGTTTGGGAACGTATGTCACAAGAATGTCGGGAGGAAGCAATATTGGTTGATTCAGATGGCCTATTAGATACACTGGAAAATTATCTTCGTAAACACAAGTACATTGTTTTATAAGTGTTTTTTTGAATAACTATGTTCTTCATGTGATTTTTTTCTGATAGGTTTTGTTCTGAATGCAAAACAAAAGTTTTACGAGCCTATGATATTCTTGTGAATAATGTTGATCATACGAGAGAAAAAGGTTTTTGTTCAGCATTGTATGATGGTTTAAGATGTTGTTCACACGATAAACATATTCATGTTCAAGCTGAAAAAGGATTTGTTGGTAGTTTGATACTACGTGCTGAGCAAGAAATTCAGGAAAGGTATGATAATATTAAAACAATAAATTGTTTTTTATTTTCACTTTTTAAACTTGTATTTCTTCTAGTCGACGCGAAAGACATGCAAAAACATTAGATATAGCTCAAGAAGAAATTTTAACTTGTTTGGGTTTTTATCTATATGAACGATTTCATAAAATCTCTCAAACAATGCGTTCTGAAGAACAAACATGGCAATTATTATTTTATATTGGCATTGATTGTTTGAGACGAAGTATGTGTATCTTAACGCATACATTTATTACAGAGAAAAAAAAATTTGTTTTTCTTTTTTGTACTTTTTAGATTTCGAAATTGCTGTTGAGAGAAAACAAGGTTTCAGCACATTAGAATTATTATATGAAGAATTTCGAGCTCAGGAAGAAGTACAAACGTTCAAAAAACAACAACGACGTCTAAAACGAAAGTTACGAAGACAAATGAAAAATCACAATGCAAACGAAGTAAATGGAATAGAGAATAATTTTTGATATCAAAAAGATGACTTCTGTTTCTTCTAAGAGTCTACTTTTTCTTTTTACACATTTAGATAATAGACAATGTCATAAAAATCACAAAAATGAGTGATAATAATTTGGATTTAAGTCCTACGCCTGTGGTTATTAGTAATCGTAGACGAAATAGTAGTTGTGAGAGTGAATGTAGTTGGTCCAGAAAAATGAATCGATCTTCCAATAGTAATAAAAAATCTTCAAAAAATAGCGATAATAATAGTAAAATGTGTGATCAACTGTTTTCGTTATCATCCACATCTAAAGTCCAATCTTGTCCATCTTCACCTCTCGCGTGTTCCGGTCATAAAAAAACACCAATGCGTCAACCAGCGCGCACAAGTTCTGACTCTTGGATAGAACAAACTGAAACAGCAACAGCAACAACGCTTGTGCAAGAAACTGAACTTATTCATCATTTTCATTGTCCGTTATCAAAACGCAGTAGTGATTTTTGTCAATGTGTCAATGATGTGTGTCATAAACAAAAACAATCTGAAACATGTTTATGTGAAAATGTTCAACAATTATCATCCACATTTTCTTGCTCACAAGAGACATTATTTTCATCTTCCTCATCATCATCTTCTTCACGAATATGTCCTTGTCATAAACAAAATGGTACGTATTTTTATTCGACATGACTAAACAGTATTTTTTTAAGTGATATATTTATCTAATAAAGGTTCCACAGCAGATGGTACTCGAACAGATCTTGGCTATTCATCAGGTATTTTACCCTTTTTTTTTCTTACGTTTTTGACAAGAATAAAAATTTGATAATATTTGCTTCAGGCCAAGATGATGTTTGTGAATGTTCTTGTTCTACAGCTGGTATGTAATTAAAATTTTATTCGAAACAATTAAATAATCTTTTTTTTATTCTTAGACCATTCCACTACTATTTGTCCTACGTTAAACGATGAAGAAAGTTCCTGTTGTATACTGCCTCATTGCCAACACAATACAATAAACTGTCATAATAAAGATATTAAACAGACGGTTGACACCTGTCAATGTTCTGGTATGTGTTTTTGTCTCTTACAGATCATAAATAATGTCACTCTTTTTGTTTAGAATCTCTTTGTAAAACATTAGAATTATTTGATGTCTATCGAACAAGAAAACTAAAAGTAGGCGTATTTTCTTTGACAAGTTAAAATTGAGTTATAATACTTTTTCTATCTTAAATGCTGAAAAGATTAGATCTTTTGCTGAATTTGACATTTAAATTTAATAACTGAATTAAAACTTATTAATTGTCAAAAATTTTCCACAAACTTAACTCGATGCCTTCAATAAACTGGTCAGATTAGAATCTCTTGATTGCCAGATTTATGATGGATCTACAGAGATCAGATTTCTAACGATTTATTCAAAAACTGAATAAGGACACAACTTATGCCAGATTTTTGATCAGCATCAACACTTATTCTAGAAAAACTTTAATCACTCTAATTTCAGTTCGAATTATGTCAAAGATGGCCATATTTTGAAATGCATCTGAAACACATATGGGTAAGCAAAACAATACATCTATCTAGTTTTTCGTTTCTTGAAAATGATGATACATTTATATTGTGCAAATTTTCTATGAAAAACAAAAAATAGTGTGTCGTTTAAAATCAGGTAAAATAAAAGTCAATTTTTTAGTAAAAGCAGCAGAGAACATACGACAATCCTTTCTTTCTCCCAAATACAAAACTGATGATTTTTTTTATTTATGAAATCTTTACTTTTTCTAGGATAATACGTCTTCACAAGACAATGTACCAGTGGATAATGATTGCATTTCTCTAATATCCGATGAAGATCTTCGACAATATGAAATGGCTGAACCAACTTTCTCTCAAAAACGTTCTCAGCTAAGAGAAATTCTACGAAAACGATTTCAAGAGAAACGAATCATTTTTTAAAACAATAAATTTATTGATCAATACGTATCTTAAACCTTCTCGCTTTTCCTAATGAACAAAGAAGAAACGTTAATGCCTCTATTTATTTAGATCTTGAATGTTTTTTACTTATAGAATAATATAAAAAGACCTAGAATGTCTTTATTTTTTTATTTTACTTTCCTAATTATCTCCTCGCATAAACAACAGAAAGAAAATCTATACATCTTTCTGTTCGGTTAATTTCGGTATTCTACGGCATTCTTAATGTAAATGTTATTTTTTTAAATTAAATGATCGTTTGACTATTTTTTCATAGTTCTGGTACATATAGAAACGCACTCCACTCTAGACGTAGTTATAATGATTTTTTTGTTGTTGTTGTTATGTTTTAGTTGCTCGAGAGCAACAAGACTTTTCTGTTATCGTTCATTTCTACGTATCAAATTATTCACTGTTCTTTTTCTCTTAAAGTTATTAATATAATACGATTATTATCACTCTAATGCTTTGAAGTAAAATGAATACTTTCGTATTTGAACGAAGAGTAACACAAAATATCCTCACGATTGTTCTTTTAGCCATAGGATGAAGTCATCTCGGTTATTTTCTTGAATAAAAGGAACTGACTTCGGTGATATGAATGTGGTAGAGTGGAAAATCTGTCTGATTCATTAATTCACACAGACATCTTGAGATTACAAAACTCGGCTGCCGTCTAAAAAGCGTGTGAATAAATGTTGTGAAAATATCAGTGTATATGACTTTTAAGTATATTTTCAGTTCTTCTTCTGAACTAAACGACAAGTATTTTTCCCTCGTCGTTCAGTAAGTTTATTAATAAAGTAGAAATCATAAGCGTTATTTATTTGTACTAAGTAGATATTATTTGTTTTCAATTTTGAATAATATAACCGATCTCATTCTTAACAATAAACTCAATCGTGAGTACTACAAAGTACTCCCGATGAATAAGTGTTTAAAAACTGTTAAAAGTGTACCAAAAGACGATAGTATTGATAAATTTTCTACTACTAAAGTGATGAAAAGTAACGTATAATTGATTTCAAGTCGAGTATTAATTTTCTCCGTAAAAAATCAATTACAACTTGATTTTTGAGTAATTTGCCTTAGTTTTATGCAACTAGTAAATTACAACAGTACAGTACTCTCGTTCACGTGTAGGAAAATTGTAGAATGAAATGTACTTTGTTGAGTACTAATTACGATAGTCGACTATCTTTCTCGTCTCACATATAGGATGAATTCTTTTCTCGAAACAATCTTCTAGAGTCATTAACGATGTTGGATGCTGTTGCCATACTGTCAGGAATAAAGATCCAAAAATGCTGATGAAAGATTACACAATTTCCAGTTTAGTGCTGACTTACTCATCTTTCAACTGTTTTATATTTAAAATGAATATTTTTAGAATCTACTAAAACATTGGAAATAGGCACCGATTATTCTTGAACAAAGAATAATCGGTGACTATTTCGCTCGCCATTTATCTATACAATTATAGATATGAAACTAAAATCTATCGATATGCTCTTGTTGTTTCTTCCAAATCAAAAAGCCGTGTATTTTAAGAAATACATCGTATTTCAAATAGAAAAGCAGAGTGATCGTCCAGTGCATATGCATACATTTCGTATTTTCACTGTTAGCTCTACAGCAGAAAAACTTGTCACTGACATTCACAATTTTTTCAATAGTATAAATCCACATAGTCCTCGGATCACATCTTTTTCAAGTGATTTTATATTTCTTTTCGTATTTGTTATTATTATATCTGTATTTGCATACGATAGTCTCACATAAAAAATCACATTAAAAAACGTTTCAACATAACAGAAAAATATATGCTCAAGCTAGAATATGTTAGTCAAATACCGAGTATTATCCATTCAATTAAATGTACAATTTGTTATTTGTGGTAGAATATAGAATGAAAACAATAGTTTTCACTACAGGATTAAGAGGAAGAAAAATTGAAGTTTAGTTAATATGTTTTATCTTATTTATTAATTCTTTGTCTTGAAGCTTTAATTGTTCATCCATTTTGGCTAACAAATCGGTACGATCAAGTAAACGATTAATTTGTTCATCTTTCAAATTATCTCGTTCCGTTATGATAGTTTTATTATCAATTTTTGTAATACCTTCGACTAATTCAGCCAAATTCATCTTGTGCTCTTCATTATCTGGATTAAAAGATAAAACATTTTCATAGGCATCAAAACCTTGTTTCAATTCTAAAAAAGAATATGATTATTCATAATCATTATATTGAAAAGCAAGTTGAACACTTACCATCGTGAACAATCAATTTTTCCATTACTTGTTTTGAACACGCTCGCTTATAAACACGTTCATCGATTGTATTTCGTACAATCATTCGATAAACAACAACTGGCTATAAAAAATAATTTGTAAACTAAAATGATTGTATAATAAATAAACACTTACTCTTGTTTGTCCAATTCGATGGCACCGATCCTGCGCTTGAATATCAATCATTGGATTCTAAAAAAGAAACCGATCATAACTATAATTTCTAGCACTACGACAACATATCCAAAACATATCTATATATAATTAAATAAACAACAATGCAGTCAGTGTAACTATGACAAATATATCAACACTATGTTTTCTAATATATAACAATTTATCATCATTCCGCATGTATCTGTAAATATTTTTCACTATTCCTAAATTTTACTAATCTAAGAAGCACTTTATTTAAAAATAAACAGGCGTACCCAATCACTATTGAACAGAATAACCGTATCGGCTGCCATTAAGTTTAAACCTAGTCCACCAGCTCGGGTACTAATTAGGAAAATAAATATCTCTTTTTCTCTGTTAAACGTAGCCATCTAGAGAAAAAAACATACAGATAGATTTCAACAATTAAGCTTAAAATTTAGAAGTACATACAGCTTCAATTCGATCTTCAAAATTTGTACTACCATCTAATCTTACATAGCCTAGGAAGAAAGTTAAAAGTGGTAATTAAAAACAGAAAAAGAAAATATCATATCAACTAACCAAAACCTCGATGTTCACACATTGCTTCTAACAAATCAAGAAAGATAACCAATGTAGAAAAAATTAATATCTAAAAAACGACAACTATTGTTATTTATTTAAAAATCACAAGCAAAAATTTTTGAAATACCTTATGTCCACCTTTTTTTAATTTTGGTAACATTTTATCCAGCAAAATAAATTTTCCACTACTATTGATAATATTTTCATCAATAATAAGTTCTCCATTTTCATCGATTGGTGGCTGTAATAAATATGGATGAGTACAAGCACGAAGTAATGGAAAAACGACATTTCGACCAGTTATTCGACGTGATATTTCATCTTCTCTATAAAAGAAAGATTGATGACTTCGTTTCAAAATCTAAGATCAAAAGAATTTGCTACTTTGATCGTTGAACTACACTCGTTGATTTACGTTCACTGCGTAAACGTTCATTTTCAAAAATTTGAACAAAATCATCTTTTTTTCGCTAGAAAAACAAAAAACAAATGCAATATATGAAAAAATACTGTCCAGTTTCGCTTACATCTATTATGTAACGTCTAACTATTTCATCAACTAATTTATTATACCAGTGCACTTGTAAATTGGTCATTTTTACATAAAGTGTAACTTCCTTTTTTGGAGGTAGATATAGATTCACATCGCTTTTTTGACGGCGTAAAATAAATGGCAGTAATATCTAGAGAAAAGTGAAAACACTGATAAGTTGGAAGAAAGCAATTTGAGATATGAAGGTTAGTACTTGATGAAATATTTTTAAAATTGGCCGTTTTTCTTCTTCTTTGACCGATAAAGTTGATGTAGCATTATCGATTTCAAAATAACGTTCAAACACTTCTGGTTCATCAAATATATCCGGTAATAAAAAATTCATCAATGACCACATTTCAAGCATATTGTTTTGTACTGGTGTACCAGTTAATAAAAATTTACTGCCTCGTTGTAAACGACGTAAAATAGATACCAATTGACATTTTGGATTTTTTAGTCGATGTCCTTCGTCTATAACTAATAACGGCCAATACTCTCGTTTAAAAAATGTCTTATCACTAATAATCATATGATAGGCTGTAATTAATACTGGAAAAATATTATTAGTCTTTTTATAAGAATAGAATCGTTCACGTATTTCAGCTAATTTTTCTTTATTTCCGTGATAGACAAGACATTTGACTGATGGAGCAAAACGAGCAAATTCCGTAAACCAATTTGTCAATGTTGATAATGGTGAAATAATGAGAAATGGACCTTCAATAAAAGACAATATACATGAAGACGAAAAGAGATGAGCAGTTTCGTGGGTAAAATCGATCATTTGATAGCTTTTGGTTATTTTTTGCAAACTTAGTTTACCTTATCTCAAAGCAATCTAATCACATTATACATGATCAGTGCAGAGTCGTAAACAGGAAGTCAACTTTAGGGGGAAGGGAGGTGTGTAAGAATAACACAAAATAACGAGAAACTTTTTAATTTTCGCTGGAAGGAAAGGACAAATTTTTATTCCTTGGAAGGAGAGACTCCCAATTTACGGCCCTGGATCAGTGAAGTATTACCTCTTGAGAACAATTACTATACCTTGAGCGCCTGATTTGATCATATCACATATTAATGCAATTATTTGAATTGTTTTACCTAAAACAAACAAACAGTTTTGGAACAAATACTTTTAATTTTACTTTTAGTCATTCTTACCTAAGCCCATCTCGTCAGCTAAAATGCCATTCACTCCTACTTCATACAAAGTCCTCAACCATTCTAAGCCAGCTAATTGATATGGTTTCAAAGCACCAACGAATAATTCGGGCTGTCTTGCTTTAATTGCATTGTCTGTTAATTCATAATATTTTTTCAGTAAATCGCTCCGTTTCATATCATCACTTTTTTCCTCAACTTGAGCGGTTGCTGGTGTTTGCTGCAATTTTTCATTCTTTTTATTTGTTGATTTGTTTTTGTGTTTTGTAACATTGCCACGATCATCTTCGACAACTTGTGTTGGAATGTGCTCGATTAACGATTGTTTTACTTTATCATTTAAATGCTGAACGTATTTTTGACAACGAGTCAATAATGTAAGAAGTTTATCATAAACATTATCATATAGTAATTGACGATCTTCTTCATTTAATTTCTAAACAAGCAAATAAAGGAAAATGATAGGCTTTCAGCTATCAAAAAGTGTTAATTAAGTAATAGACATGCAGTCACCCAATTAAATCATTATCACATGTCGCAGAAGTAGATATTACCTTATTTGGCTCAGGTCTCACAGATGCCAACAAATCTTTGATAACAATATCATCAGCTTGTTTCTCTTCATCTTTAATTTGTTGATCAACATTATCCTGAGAAAATAAAAATAATATTAATCACAAATTCAGATGATTTATTCTCTATTTAACATACTTTTACGTCTTCTTCTACGTCGTTGAAGGCATTTGATGATGCTAAAGCAAGATTATTTTGAACTATATTTCCATTTATTGTCGTTCTTGGTGTTGCTTGTTCTTCTTCACTCTCATCTGTCTCACATTCAATTTTTGTTCTTTTTGTGGGTGATACATCTTCGTCTTCGTTTATTTGTCTTATCAATTGATCTAAAAAAACCAAAGACGCTTTTTTTCTTGTTTTATCTATCATCACACGAATGGTATACTAATTCGAAAAACAGCGGTTTTGAACTCATTCTATTAGATTTAGTGCTTTGCTTTCTCTGTTCTGTTAGAGCTAACATGAACAACCACCTTTTGCGCACTTCTACGCACAAGTGCGACGTCATTTTTATGTAGATAGTTATTGCTCGTAACTTCTAACGTTTTTTGACTTAACTTTGTATTAGAAAAGCCTCTTGTATAAAAGTCAAGACGAAGGGTTTCTCTGTTAACACGCAGATAGATAAGTAGGATAGATAAATGGATAGGAACACTTGAGGTTCTAGAATGTTAGCAGTATCATCCTACCTTTATCAGTAACAGGTAATTGCAGAGGAGAATCATTAGGTTTTTCAATGGATGTATTGTGATAGCCGTTACCATTAGAAACGGACAATTGTCGACGTCTTGAACGATTTGCATGAATAATAACTTTCTCGTTGATGTCGTTATTATTCTCATCATCATGCCTGTCATGTTTGTCGACAATACCATTCGTTACGTTGTTATTTGCTTTCAAAGCAGTCATAGAGGCAGAAATTATTTTACGTTTACCAACCATCATTCAGAGTATACTGATCTGAAAACCTAATTTTCGCTGATTTACACAATTCGCAGTTTCTTGCGAATAAGTACAGATACCTAATACAATGTATCAGCACAATTACAGATATTGTTGTTAAAATAGTCGGGTGTGAGGATCCAAACAGGCAGATGGTTTGTTTACCAAATTGAGCGCGCTCACTTATTCATAAAGAAAGCATCCTTTTCGTAATACACCAATAAAGTATAAAGCAGTTACATCCGCTAAAGACTAAAATAAAATCACTAATGCAATATATACTATTCAAAAACAGACTAGTGGATATAATTTGTTTTATTATATATTCTTTGTAGCAATATTAACTTCGCTATATAGTATGAAGTTTTCATAGTATGTAAATTGCTGCAGTAGCGACAATGTATCGAGCGGAAAACGCCGAATTCAGACATTTAAAGTATTAGTTGCCATTTAAGAATTGGCCATTTGAATCTGCTCATGTTTGCACAGAAAACGCGTTTATCTGTTGTCTTTTTTGGAAAATCTTGAAAAAACGCGGTTGTTCGTGTTTAAATAAATAAACGCGTTTGTTGTTGTTCCAAAATGGTAGATTAGAAAATTTTTCTCTTCTTTTACGTAATCCACTGAAGGGTTCTAATTCGTAGAACCTATATAGTTGACTTTACTACCCTCTTCGAGTCTGTCTCAGGACGAAGGCAGATGAGAACTTAGAAAATTTTGCTGATACGAGCACTACAACATGCTGAAGATTTTCACGGGCACCTCTTTTTTCGGAAATATACACTTTTCACTACCCAGTCAAAGAATCTTGCTGTAAGATCTTATAAGATTCTTGTACGATTCGGTCTGATTTCGTAAGATTCGTATAAGAATTTATAAGATTCTGTAAGAAACATAGAAACTGATTCTTGATGTAAGATCTTATAGTAAGATTTCATCAGATTTCGTAAGATTCTTGTATGATTTGTATAACATTTTATAAGATGAATCCGTTTCTGTGATTTTCCGTAAGATTTTATAAGATCGTGTAAGATCTTGATCTGATTTTTTGATCTAGGTAGCTTTAATCTCGATATTTCTCATATATCCTACACTTTACAAAAATCGAGGAATCCCACGTCATAGAGCAAAACTTGCTCTACTAGAGATTAAGAAATCTATGAACTTGCCTATCTTGCGCACTGATGGGGAAAACTGAAAGAAAAATGAAAAGTGAGAAAAATATCTCATAAGTCACCATAAAATGATCACAGTTTGAAACGCGAACAGACGCGTTCAGCTGCAGCATACTAAAAACCATATGTGCCCTTTTTTGATTGAGCTCAAGTGGATCAACACCTTTTTTCAGTCAACTTTCAACTATTCTTTATATTTCGTTTTACTAAATAACCGTGGTTCTTTTCCTTTTGCGTGAAAGAGCCCATTTTGTTTGTGCTCACAAAATAAAAATGTGTTAGATTATATTGAAATATCAAGAACGCGCGTCCAGCCATTTATTATGGATAAAAAACGTTAAAAAATGGGTTTAATTAGTGTAATGCGTTCTATATAGTTAAAGGGAAGACAGCGCAAAATTATTTCCGAAGCATATTTTCTTACGTTTTTCAATTTGAAACAGCAGAAAATGCGTTTTTTTCCCTAAGTGAAACGCTTAATAATGCGCTCGAAAACAGAAACAAACGCATTTCAAAATCAGGAATGAGAAAAAATCAAGGAAAGAAGAAATGCATGTTCTTTTTCACAGATGCGTTTTAAAACGTTTTTTACACATAACTGCGTCGAGGTGTTCTGAAAAAAAGAAAGAAGAGAAAAAAACGCATTTTTTCTTGTTCGAATTTTCGATCGTGTTCAATGGTCCTGGAAGTAGCCAAAAATGCTGTAATGTGTTATCTATAAAAGGTCATATATAATATTCAGGAACAATGATTGGGAGGCTCGTCGCTAATACTCAAACTATTCGACCAGTCAAGTTTGAAAACTATATCGGTTGATAACCGATATATGAATACAGCTAGAAAAAATTTAAGCAATTTAATTCTGTAAAATATTTTCACTAATCTTAAGAAGAAAATCTTAGGATGTTCCTAACAGATAGAATAAACATGATATTTGGATTCAGCATTAAAACTGATAGAAAACAAGTTTTATCAATTTTTAATGAAAAATCAAATTACAAATTTCTGTAATATCAACAGGTCTTTAGGACTTTATTTCTCGTCATTCGTCCTTGAGACAAACTTTTTTATCAGATTAATAGATTCTGAATTGTTCTTTCAGATAAAAAACGAATTTTCATGTTCTATGCTAGAAGAGAAATAGAGCAAGGGTTAAGTAAAATTAAATAAAGAGTTTGCGGTAAAAGTTAAATAAACATTTCTCAGGCCGTTTTACATCTGTTATTAGAGACTTTAAACTGAATTTATAATATTGACACTTTGCAATCTATGTGTGGATCTGAACACGTGTTCAGATGATGGATGTAATGATGCTACATTTTTCATGAATAACTGTACTGAAAAAACTGATATAGTTCTTTCCGAAGAAGAGTACATTAAGCACAGGTTTTCAATTGAAAATTAAAACACTTTGTCAGAAACAATCTCAATCTTGTATTATACTTTCGATGAGTACAAATAAATACACAGTTTTATGTATTTTCGAATTATCTAGATTAAAAAATATTTGAAGTTCTCATCAATCGTATGAGAATTCTTTCTGATCATTAGTTTTACGGCTAACTTCCTTTCATTGAAATTCATCACTCTACTGATCAATAGAGCTATAGTTATTTGTGAATATGTAGTATTTATTGTTCAACGTCATTATCGAACGAAAATTTTAATTTTACAAAGTGTTCAAGTGTTTGTTGGTCATTTTTTCTGTTCTTTCTTCTTCTTTCTCTATCATTTTTGAGAAATTTATTCGTTTCTTTTTCTATATACAAAGGAACGAAATTATACTTCTAAAAACACGAATAAAATCACTATTTTTGATAATGTGTTTCGATACTTGATAAATTGTTTTATAAAATGTTTAGAGACAATAAGAGTGACAAAATTTGTTAAGCAAAAAAAGCTCTCGACTTTTAATAAAAAAATTTTAAAATAGTACTTTCAATATCCTCTGGCATTTTCTCTTCTTTGTTTGTTGTAATAAAACCAGCATTGTTACATGTTGACCGTCGGTGTTACAGACTTTTAAACATACACACAATGCTTAGTTACTGATTACATATGAGTGTTTAATATACGTATAACTACAAAGGAGAAAAGGAGTTTATTTTTTAGTAAATAATAAATAAGTAAAAGACAAACAAGTGAAAGAATTCAACTAAATTCAATCGAGCAGACTTCATGATTAGAGGAACAGAAGATTCTCCGTGTTCCAAAAATTAAACGTGAACTCTGCACTTTGAGAGAAAAATTAACGCAGTGGCAAAGTAATTTGATCTTGGATACTCGTCGCATCAAATAGTGGAGAAGACTATTACACATAGCAATCAATTAGATTAAATTGTTATCAGGTATCCAATCGAATATCACAGCATGCATACTTTCTCATTCTGAGATACTGTTAGTCGTTCTTTCTATAGTAAAAGAATTATATCGATTTTTTTATTTGTTAGAAGAGGGGATGAATATTTTTAACTAATATTTAGTACAAAAATGTTACGCTGAACTGATGTGTATATAAAGAGCAAGAAATATGCGAAAAAATTTTAGTTATTTTTTAGTCAAATCAAAAGAATCATGTCTTTGCACATGCATCACAACGCTCATACGTTTTGCTGTGTCTCATACGCTTTTTCCTCTCTTTTTTTCCCTAATGTGTCTTTAATTGATATTCGAATGGGACATGTGTATCTTCTATTAAAATATTACAAGCATTTAATGAAGTTTTGTTTTCAACATTCATGTGTATAGACGCATGCCCTCAAAGTAATTAAATTTTTGCTACATGTTAAATAAATTCAAATTATACTTTTTGCAGCTATATCAGATCGTGAAAAAAAAACAAATACGAGTCCGTACGAATCGATATATATTTCACGTGATAAATAATTAAGTGCAAATATAGAGCAAAAAGTTGATACCAGTTATCGTAGATGAATGTTCTCGCATCATCTGAAACCTTTGGCAAATTTTAGTTTTCTCGCGAGTATTTCTCATAATGAACAACGATATTGCAAAAAAATCTAAAAACATGATTTCATCACACTTTTCAACAGGGTTCATGAATTCAGTTTGATTATTTATGAATATAACTCACGATAAAAGTATTTTTTAGACAACAACAATGTATAAACATTTAAATTATATAAGAATCAATTTCCATTTCTATATTTCAACAAAAAAAAATCCATTTTGGATTTTTACGATACGCTATACGGGCTTATTTTAACAATCCGGAGCGACTTATACATCCGAAATTACCTTTCGTTAATAAATAAATCTAATCTCATGTCTCCGGACTCTTAGGAGATGCGTGACCCGCCAGGTGAGAGAAAGATGTTATGAGCTACTCTAGGATATTAAACTGATTCTCAGAGAGTAACCCATATGTCTAAACCGTTAGTCTCAATAGAAATGCCGTGCGAAATTATCGAATTTGTTTTTAAAAAAAGTTGAACTTAATTTAACGTCCGTGAAAGCTTAAGTTACAAACTAGACTTATCCTCATTTACAAGACTTTTCAACCACTCTGACGAGGCTCACCTACTTAGTAAGTATGCTATAATCAAATCTTATAAGATCGATGAAATGACGAAAGTATCATGTAGATGATGTAGATAAATCAAAAAAATATTTGTAAGTAAATATGTCTGAAGTAGAAAAGACGGGAACATAATAGGTTATACGTCTCAGACGCCACTGTTCACACTAAAACTCTCTGTTAAAAAGGCAGAACATCAATTGACGGGAGATGAATTCCATTTGGAATGATCATGTATCTTACAAGATGTTTGTGAGTTTCAACTTGGAGAACCGGGTATTCAACTACAGAGATGGGACTCGAGATGAGAGGTCGCACAGAAGGCATATCATCGGAACAAAAAATAAAGGTGTTTTTGAGTTGAATGGGTTTTGCACAATATCACTTTGGTTTTGCTTTATTCTGAGACATAAATCGACGATTTATTTTCACTAACTAGAAGGACTCTTACTCAGTCCGTCTGAAAATCAACAGGAAAAAAATGAAGTTAGTTTTGAGTTGCTGAAAAGTACTTTTTCGTACCCAACACACTCGATAACCCAGAAGATGTTCTATTTTTGGCGAGGGATACTCCCAATGTTTAGGAGAAGTTTTTAAATTAATATTATTTTCCCATGAAAATCTTTTTGCACCATTTTGTTTTTGACTTTTGGACTTTGTAGTTAGAGGAAATCTGCCGTACATGTCTATGAACGTGGAACAACTGGGTTTGATGGACGCTTAACATATTTTTATAAAATCGATTTTGATTTTACATATTAGATAAGAAAGTGAGGGGTGTGCTTATTTTAAATCGGAATAGTTCAAAAACATATTGGTAAAACTCTAGAGGTAAAAAGTACTATTTGCTGTTTTTCGAATTAAACATTTGAAGATACTGTGACAAATAAGAGATTTATTTTTTTTGATTTTTTAAATACATCTTTTAAGAGCCGACTTTTTTCGTTGCCTACTGATATAGTTGCCAGTGAATAAATCAAAATCAATCAGTTTTATTAATGTATTGGTTCACTTTTGAGTACAACACTCATTGGCTCCTACACGAAAAAGAAAAAGAAAACAAGAAAAGAAAAAGAGTGTGTTTCTAATTTAGTACACATATCAAAAAATGATCGGCCTTTCACTTCGCCCTTTTTTCGTTCAATTATTAATATCATTTTTACGTCGTCACCTACATATATGTATATAAAAGACAAAAATAATCAACACGATCAATATATTTCTATTTGTTTAAAATACTCATAGAACAAAATCTACAATTAAAAAAATAGTCATAAGAAGTAAATACACATGCAATGATTGGTGAATATATATAGAGATAGAGAGAAGCAAAGAATTGAAATTATTTTCTTTCATCTTGTTACAAAAATATTTCACAGCTTTTAACGCTTTAATCAACAAAACTTTAAACATTTACATTGGATATTTTCTTTTTTCATCAGAAGTTTCTCAAACATAAGAAAAAGAGAGAAAAGATTCTTTTGTGTATATTCATTTCATTTGGCATTGTATAATCGTATAGAACGAATTTTCCTATTAGTTACATCAACACGTACACGAACTCGACGAAATAAACTATGTATCAATTACCGCATTCGCATTATTCAGAAGCTTTAAAACAATTTCCAGGCTTTTTTGCCCCGTTAACAACTTCTCATAATCCATTTTCTATTGATAATATTTTGGCACCAAGACCGCGCCTTCCAACGCCATATTATTCACCCGGTGCTCAAGCTGCAGCTGACTTTTATTGTAAGTATCTATCTGCATCTGAATAAATATATGTTTTTATGTGTATTGCATTAAGAAAATATGCCTCCTTATCAAAGAAGCCCTAAAATCTCATAGATTGCTGAATAAATTTTAGTGGAAAATGGTACTATGATTAGACTCACTCTTCGTTTTAGACACTGAAACGTTTACTCGTCAGTGAATTGCATCACTAGTGAAGGATTTTTACTAGTAAAACCGACAGGTTATTCGTTTATTATAGAAAATTTTAAAAAACGTATCTTGCTCACTGTTTGCTAATAAGTTCTAATTAGAACTTTCAATTTTCAAAAAAAAAATGATCTTAATGCTTATCTCATTATTTTGTTTTTTGTTGTTTAGTGGATGTAAGAGTTGTTTGACGACATCATATTTTTCGTTCGCATAGATGGGAAAAGTTTAATTTTTAGAATTCTTTATAGTCTTAGATCTAACACTCATACGGCAGCGGATAATATCTTTTCAAGTCCTTGTCTAGTTGATCTTGTTTTATATATTTTGTGCACTATGCGAAGTGTTCGACCATACTAGTATTTAAAAGTTGTTGGGTATATGAATGAAAGAAGAAAAAGTCTATTTTATTCTATAATTTATTCGGTTGTACACAGATGTGTTTAATTGTTCAGTATCAAATTATGAGCGCACTAATTCACCTGAACATTGTTTTAGATACATGATAATCATTCATCAAGAGGTGTTTATAAAAAAAAATATCACATTCAAAACAACAACAAAAAATAGTTGTTGTTACATTTTATGATTTGTCACCTCTTTAGCTTTGCGATAACCTTCCAAACTACATCTCATCTATATCATTCTTATTATCAAACATAAAATTATCTTTTACTATCCATAAAGTGTGAAAATGAAGTTTTTTACTCGTTTTTCTTATTTAAAGTATAATGCAAAATAACCTTTTTGCTGTAACTTACTTTTACTGATTAGTAGATAACTGTTAATGGCGTTATTTCTAATGCTCATTACACGAACTATTTGCAAAGAAAATTCAGTTATTTTTGAGAAAAAGTATGCTGGTTTTACTTCAGATGACTCTTGTATCTTAATTTGTTTATGCAACGTTCAACGAAATCGAAGTTTAAACTCTGCTATTTGCATATTTAGCCGGCATACTCAGACTTAAGTATAACTTATCATTTTTCATCTTATGAAAAATAGTTCGCTACGATCTGTCTAAATCTGCGTACTGTCGTCATATCGAAAGTTCTAATAATTTATTATCTTAACTAAAAATATAGATTCATTTTGTTGATCAGATATCTTATGTTTTTTATCACCTTTAAAACAATTGACAGAGCATCAGATAAGATATACCGATTTGTCAGC